>CM038599.1:10894840-10928898 GCA_021533255.1 Ceriops tagal | reverse complement strand
CTTCTTCTTCTTCTTCTTCTTCTTCTTCTTCTTCTTCTTCTTCTTCTGTTTTCATTTTGACACATCGGAAAATTAAAACCTCGTATTATTGAATGGAGTCCCACCAACGATTTTGCCAATGCTTTTTATTGGATGATGCGATGTGGCTTCAAAATTTATTCGCCTAACTTAGAGATAACCGTATAATATAATTTTCTTACTCTCACTCGCGAGAACATTTTCATTTTTCATCGTAACCATTCATATGATTTTTTTTTAATATATTTTATTTTATTCCTGAATATTCCACTAAAAACAATATTAGTCCCTTGCTGGGTATTTCCCTCCTCCTCTTCAATTCTAAAAGATAAATGTAACCCCCTTTTTCTTCTTCATTTTTTCTTTTTCATTTGTTTAAGTGATTATCTATTTGCCCGCCCCCCCCCCCTCTCAGACGTAAATTTATGTTCTTCATTTTTCTTTTCCGGGCCTGCGTTCTGTTTGTTCATCTTTATTTCCTCCTTTTATATACATATATGTGTGTGTGTGGAGTGGCCTTTTGCTTTTCTAAGTTTAAATCGCTGGGGCCCGTGACAATAGGCTGTCGTTTCAATACATTTCATTGATAATCAAGCCTATAATATAATAAACAGAGACAGTTGGGGAAAGTACATATAGTCTCCTCATACCTAAATACCCATTAACTCCCACATGGTATTTTCCTCCCCACTTCTTCTAGGATTAAACCTTACACATTTTTACGGGTTTTAGACGTATATTAAATAGAAATTAAGACAAAGTCTAATTACCAGTCTTCAATTTTTTTTGCAACATATGTTTTATCTTACGCTATTGACGTAAGTCTTACTCATCATTTGCATTGTGTAAATTAAATAAAGAAGAAATACGACATACCCTATATAATTTTATATGTAGATAAACAGTGGACAATCTGAAATTGTCTTCTGACCTGACTTTTGGGTTGGGCCGGAGAACCTAAATTTCATGCAAGTCTAAAAGGAGTGTCGGCTTTTTGTTTTTTTTTTTTTTTTATGTGTTTTTCGGGAATTCGAATGTGGGCTTGGTGTGGAAACTGTCAGGGCCATTATTAGCGGGAACCTGGCGTTTACATCAGTATCACAGACGGGCGCGCTCTGAACCCCGAGAGCATGTCTCAGATGACTCGCCGCGGCTTCTTCTACTTCTATTGCTATCGTTTTGTCCTTCAGCTAGTCTGTAACCTCTACCGCGTTTAAGGGCGTAACTCGTTGTTCTTGGATTTTCCGCCTCGTTTTCTATCTTAACGTGCCATAATAATTTCAGGACTTCGGTTGTTCACTCGTTGTGTGATAGAAATCCCCCTGGACCGTCGTTTACATTAACTTCAAGGTAGTTTCTTGTGCCACGAAGTCTCTGCTTTTCTTTCCTTTTTATTTTTTGACTGTTTCGTTTCCTTTTGATTTTATGGAACAGGCTTGGATTATTACAGTCTTTTCGGCTGATCCTGGATTTGGTGAATTTTTACCATCTAAGAAGGTTCAGGTTCAGTTCTTGTGTATTGCCTTTGGGCAATGCGTTTACCTGCAAATTATTTGGTGCTTTAATAATCTCTTGTCCATTATCAGCACTACAAGAATGTCTTTTGCTTGTTTAGTGATTTGAGTAGAACCAAAATTAAAGCTTTGGAGCTTAAGGGGAAAATATGGAACATATCAAACAAAGAGAGTCTAAACCGCAAGATTTTGTTGTTGCATTGCCATAAAGATGGAATCTTACATAGTAACCGTTAGTGTGAACCTTTCCAAAATCAATTCTCTCAATGTTATTTCTTTTCAATTGCCGATCTTGTGAAGGAGAGGAGAGAGGCTTCAGAAAGATGGAATCGAACACAACTGGCAACCAACTCTTTGACCTAGAGGACGACAGCAGCAAATCCAGGAAGAAGTTCCTGCTTGCATTGAATTGCATAATATTAGCTATAGGCACGGTTGGAGCATCGCCATGGTGCGGCTCTATTTCATAAAAGGTGGAAAGAGGCTTTGGCTATCAAGTTCATTGGAAACTGCTGGATGACCATTTATCTTGCTTCCCCTCACTTTTTCTTACCTTTATCGTCGATCGGTAGAGGGCCCTCTGGGTAAAATCTTTCATATAAGCCCACGCCTCCTTGTAGCTTTTGCGGTTCTTGGCTTTTCTTCCTCTCTCTACATCTCCTCTTATAATTTCTGCCCAGTTAGCTTTTACCCCTGGCTTTGCCTTTATTTTGGTGAAATAAAAATTCACCTCTTACTCCATCACCGCTATCTTCTTGTCATCACTTGGATTAGTGTCCTTGTGCTTCATGCTAGTTCTGATCACCCTGCTAATGAATCCAATGCAAAATATTTCTTAGGATTTTTCATGACTCTTAGGGCTGCAATGCTTTGCAAATTTTTATTTCATGTAGACAATTCCAGGGGAGGCAAGTGAATATGAGCTCGGTGAAGCAAATTATTATGTTATGCTCGCACTTAGTGCACTTTTATGGCAATTTTTCTTCGCGGGAGCTATTGGTGTCATTCACTGTGCATCGCCATTGCTTTCTGAAATTATAATCACAGCTTTGTTGCCCCTGCAGGAAACATTCGCTGTGTTGGTTTACCATGAGAAATTTCTTGTCGAGAAAGCAATTGCTCTTATTTTCTCACTTTGGGTCTTTATTTCTTACTTCTACGATGTGTTCCAGCACCAAAAGAAAAGGAGAAGCTTCAGCATTTGAAATGCCTTAGTCATGTATTGCATTTTATGTGACCTGATGGTATTTGATCTTTCCAAGAATTTGATTATGGGACACTATTGGGTCTGTTATTGCTGTAAATTTATAGTGGTAGTCCTCACGCTATGATTCTGTAGGTTTGATAGTTCTCAACTCAATTTGCCACCTTCTAATTGTCGATGTGGCTATAATGTAAAGGTTTGGATCCTCATCTGATGACGAATCCAAACTAAAAAATGACCAGGTGGATGGCAGACTATCGGGTGAGCAATTCCATAACACGACGTCAGAATATGCTCTCCTTTCTTCCTTTTGTTTTAAAAAATTTTTGGACAGCTGAAGGAAATCTTGCCAAAACAACAGCATAACCCTTCAGAGCATTCTCCTGGATCATCGGGCCTGCGCCTTCACAGCCATCATCAACCATGAGAGTCAAGCATCAAGCTCGGCCATTTAGAGTAAGCACCAACAGTCAGAATAAATGGCAATGACAAGAAATCCAGAATTCTACGTTATGTTGCAGTCACTGAAACCATGCTTTATTGTTCAGATTCCGATTTTAACTTATCCTTCGAATCATGATTGCATTCTCAAAACATGTACAAAATGTGAAAAATTGACTTCGATTCCTACCGTTCGTTCACGTTACCGTCCAAAGACTTTTGCAATGTGAACCTATCCAGCCGTCCCGACCTGTAAGCTATGTAATAAAAAAAGAAGAGAAGTAACGAGAGAAGTGAGGAGAAAGAAAAGAAAAAAAAATTAATCAGGGTGGTGTTGTGTAATCTGGTGTAAGAAAATCTGTAGAAGTTAAAATCTCTTAATATAAAGATCCGTTCCTCCCGTGGATGTAGGCAAATTGCCGAACCACGTAAAATCTTTGTGTTCCTGTGTGTTTTTCGTATGTTTTTGTTTATTCGATCCTAACAATTAGTATCAGAGCAGGTTAAAAAATTTTTTTTTGACGAAGAACACAGGACGACGAACCCGTCCCTGAAGCCGGAGCACACCACCACCGACGACCCATCAGACTCTCTCCTCCTTCCGGCCACCCAGCACCTTCCTTCTCCCTGCGGCCGGAGCACACCAGCCACCACCGTCCTGTCCAGATCGGAGGAGCGACCGGCGCACAATCCGACCAACCCCGACCTCACCGGCGAGCACCACTGCACAGCCCAGCGACCGACGAGAAGACCCGACCCGCCTCAACCTCACCAGCAACCGTTGATCGCCCAACAAGCCGATTCCCAACTCTCACCGGCGAGCCTTGTCGAACAGTCAGCGGCCGGCGTCCGTTTGAACTTCGGCATCGTCGTGGCTCGTCTCTTCCGGCCATTTTGAGTGGTTTGACGTTGAAGGGGAGTAGATCCGACGGAAGAGGAAGCAAATCAGGCTTCAAACGCGACGGCGACACTGTAGATCGACGGCGATACCGACGGCGACACTGTAGCAGCGGCGGCGGCGGCCCTGTAGCGGCATTTTTTTTAATTTGTTTATTTTTTGTGTAGTTCTGAAGTACGATGGCTGATCCAAAAGGAGCTGATATGCAACTTTCGACATCTACTACCAGTTCATGGCAACGAAGCTCAATGTCAAATGCAAAATTTGATATTGAGAAATTTGACGGTACAAACAACTTCGGCATGTGGCAATGTGAAGTTCTGGATCTGTTGTTCCGCGAAGGATCAGATATTGCACTGGGGACAAAACCAGTGAATATTTCTGATGAAGATTGGAGCTATGTAAACCGTCAAGCCTGTGGCACTATCCGGTTGTGCCTTGCTAAAGATCAGAAGTATTTTGTCATGAAGGAAACAATAGCCTCAAGCCTCTGGAAGAAGCTGGAAGATAAATACATGACGAAGAGTGTAGAGAATCGGCTCTACCTGAAGAAAAAACTCTTTCGATTCCAGTATAAGAGAGGTATGCCTATGATTGAGCATCTCAATAATTTCAACAAAATTTTAGCTGATCTGCAAAATTTAGATGTTGATATTATTGATGAGGATAAGGCATTGTTATTGTTAAATTCTCTTCCTGAAAGTTATGATCATTTAACCACTACCCTGCTGTATGGAAAAGATGAGGTTAAATTCATAGATGTTTCTAATGCTTTGGTGAATAATGAGTACCGAAAGAAGGATCAGAATGATTCCAGAGAGTTGACACCAGAAGTATTGACTGTGACCCGAGGAAGAGAAGACAAAAGGAGATATGGCAAATCTAATGGGCAAAATAAATCTCGCTCAAAATCCAGAGGAGAATCAAGAAGAAGACTGGCGAAAGATGAATGTGCCTACTGTCACCAGAAAGGGCACTGGAAGAAAGACTGTCCAAACAAGGATAAGTCTGCTGCAAATATTGCAAAGGAAGCTGACGATAAAGAAGATTCAGTTTTCTCAGTTTCGCCAACAGATATCCAGGTAGACAAATGGATTCTTGATTCTGACTGTTCTTATCATATGTGTCCAAACAGGAACTGGTTCACAAGCTTTCAAGAGCTTGATGGTGGAGTTGTGATGATGGGTAACAACCACACATGCCAGACAAAAGGAGTAGGCATTATCCGCCTGAAGATGCATGAAGGTACAACCAGACGACTAACAGATGTCAGATATGTTCCAGATCTAAAGAAGAACCTCATTTCACTGGGGGTCTTGGACAACAGTGGATACAAGGTGACCATAGAAGGTGAAGCCTTGAAAGTTGTACGAGGTGCATTCTTGGCAATGAAAGGTACTCGACAGGGAAACCTATATTTCCTAGATGGATAGACAGTTACAGGAAGAGCAGCTGTTGCCAAAGCTTCTGACAACGAAGCACCTGATTTGTCCCAACTCTGGCACATGCGCTTGGGACATGTCGGAGAGAAGGCCTTGCAGAATCTGGTGAAACAAGGTCTACTGAAGGGAGCCAAAAGTGGAAAACTTGACTTCTGTGAGCACTGTGTCTTGGGAAAACAGACACGAGTCAAGTTCGGCACCGCCATTCATTCGACCAAAGGAATATTGGATTATGTCCACACTGATGTATGAGGACCATCAAAAAATTCATCTTTGGGAGGTAAAAATTATTTTGTTACCTTTATTGATGATTTCTCACGATATGTTTGGGTGTATGTGATGAAACACAAGGATGAAGTTCTAGACATATTTCTTCGGTGGAAGAAGATGATTGAAACCCAGACCGGCAAGAAGATCAAGAGACTTCGCTCAGATAATGGTGGAGAATACAAATCAGATCCCTTCAAGCAAATCTGTCATGAAGAAGGGATAATCAGACATTTTACAGTTCCTGGAACCCCACAACAAAACGGTGTAGCAGAAAGGATGAACCGTACTCTGGTGGAGAAAGTGCGATGTATGCTTTCTCAATCTGGCTTGAACAAAGCATTCTGGGCAGAGGCTTTGATGTATGCCTCTCATATTGTCAACCGGTTACCTACTTCTGCACTTGATGGGAAATGTCCTAAAGAGGTATGGTCTGGAAAACCTGTTTCAGATTATGAACGGATACATATTTTTGGATGTTCTGCGTATTTCCATGTTACAGAATCCAAACTGGATCCTAGAGCCAAGAAAGCTATCTTCTTAGGCTTTAGTGAAGGAGTTAAGGGATTCAGACTTTGGAATCCTGAGTCAAAGAAGATCGTTCTAAGCCGAGATGTAACCTTTGATGAATCGGCAATGCTGCAAAGAACTACCACAAAGGAGAAAGAGAATCAAAACTCTTTCCAACAGGTGGAATTTGAGACTCTAAAGGAGCCAGAGGAGTATCTTGATGACCAGGAGGATAACTCAGTTGAGGTGGAGGTTCCATCACCAGCACCAGACCAACAATCAGAATCCATTGCCACTCACAGACAAAGAAGGGAGATCCGGAAACCTGCTAAGTATACTGACATGGTGGCATATGCACTGCCAGTGACAGAGGATGATATCCTATCACCTTCAAAGAAGCTGTTCAGAGTATGGAGAGTGATAAATGGAAACTGGCTATGGATGAAGAGATGCAGTCACTTCACCAGAATCAGACGTGGAAATTAGTACCACTTCCACATGGAAAGAAAGCTATTGGATGCAAATGGGTCTATGCTAAGAAGGAGTGTACCTCTGAAAAAGGAAGCACCAGATATAAAGCTAGACTAGTAGCAAAAGGCTATGCTCAAAAGGAAGGAATAGACTACAATGAAGTGTTCTCGCCAGTGGTCAAACATTCGTCTATTCGGATCCTGTTAGCTCTAGTAGCTCAATTTGACTTGGAGTTAGCTCAACTTGATGTGAAGACAGCATTCTTGCATGGCAACTTGGAAGAGGAAATCTATATGTCCCAGCCTGAAGGTTTCAAAGTCACCGGAAAGGAGAATTGGGCTTGCAAGCTAAGCAAGTCACTGTATGGCTTGAAGCAGTCACCTAGACAGTGGTACAAACGGTTTGATAGCTTTATCCAGAAGCAGAAGTACACACGCAGTCAGTTCGATCATTGTGTCTATCTGAAGAAACTCCAAGATGGTACGTTTGTATATTTGCTCCTATATGTTGATGATATGTTAATTGCATCTAGGAGCAAGGTGGAGATCGACAGGCTGAAGGCTCAATTGAGCTCAGAGTTCGAGATGAAGGATCTTGGAGAAGCCAAGAAGATTCTTGGTATGGAGATCAAGCGTGATAGAGAAAGGGGCACAGTCTGGTTAACTCAGACTCAGTATCTGAAGAAAGTACTCCAGCGGTTTGGTGTAAATGACAAGACTAAACCTGTTAGTACTCCTTTGGCCCCACATTTTAAATTAAGTGCATTAATGTCTCCAAATACAGATGATGATCGAAGACAGATGGATAATATTCCATATGCCAATGCTGTTGGAGCCCTGATGTATGCAATGGTGTGTACACGACCTGATATTTCACAAGCTGTCAGCATGGTAAGTCGGTACATGCACAATCCCGGTAAGGGACACTGGCAAGCAGTTAAGTGGATTCTACGGTATATTCAAGGTACTGTGGATATTGGCCTGAAGTTCCAGAAATGTAAGACTATGACAAATCGTCTAGTCGGGTACGTCGATTCTGATTATGCAGGTGATCTCGACAAGCGTCGATCAACTACAGGTTATATGTTTACTATGTCAGGAGGACCAGTAAGCTGGAGATCAACGCTTCAGTCAACTGTTGCTTTGTCTACTACAGAGGCAGAGTATATGGCGATCACGGAGGTTTTCAAAGAAGCAATTTGGCTTCATGGGTTGATTGAAGACTTAGGACTTATTCATGAGCACGTTGATGTTCATTGTGACAGTCAGAGTGTCATTTGCTTAGCAAAGAACCAAGTTTATCACTCCCGCACAAAGCATATCGACGTCCGATTTCATTTTATTCGAGAAATTATAAATGAAGGAGATATTCTGCTACGGAAGATTGGTACAGAAGACAATCCTGTAGATATGCTCACAAAGATTGTTTCAGGAATCAAGTTCCAACACTGCTTGGACTTGGTCAACATTTCTCGAAGCTGTGCACCTTCGGGTGCTTGACGCCTTCGGGCATAATGGAGGAACGGTGATCATGTTTGGATGATGAATCATCGTCAAGGTGGAGATTTGTGAAAAATTGACTTCGATTCCTACCGTTCACACTACCGTCTAAAGACTTTTGCAGTGTGAACCTGATCCAGTGTGAACCTGATCCAGCCGTCGCGACTTTTCAGGCCATTTGTCTCCTCCTTCTGTATTATAAATACCTGCAAGTTATGTAACAGAAAAAGAGGAGAAGTAACGAGAGAAGTGAGGAGAAAGAAAAGAAAAAAAAATTGATCAGGGTGGTGTTGTGTAATCTGGTGTAAAAAAATCTGTAGATGTTAAAACTTCTGAATATAAAGATCCGTTCCTCCCGTGAATGTAGGTAAATTGCTGAATCACGTAAAATCTTTGTATTACTGTGTGTTTTTCGCGTGCTTTTGTTTATTCGATCCTAACACAAAAAGCTCTGCCATTTATTGTCGGGTAAATCTAGGATGTAGTTGTATGCTTATGTGCTTACTGTTAAACTGAGTTTCGAGATGTACTGTTGTTGAGGGAAATCGAAAGGGATCAATTTTACATGGTTTCGTGGACAAAAGCAAAGAATGCACGGACGGAAAAGAAAGGAACACGGCGATGGGACACATTGGACCACAATTTCACTGTTTTTCCACTCATTCTCTCTCCCAATATGCCAAGTTGCAACCACGGATATTGGTGTGTCCTGCAAGTGTACGTGCCTATTAAACAATGAGAAACTCTTCTCCCACCAACATTTCCACTAGCATAAATGGCTTGCTTGCCTACCACAATAAGTGGCTAGCATATTTGCTCCAACAGAATTGATAGAAGTGAATTTCGGTGTTTCAAGCTCGTATTTCCTCAACTTCAGTATGTACTTCGGAGATTATTCCATCAAAATTTGTTATCCTGTTCTTAGCTTATTGTTACTGCCGTTACCCTCTCTTCAAAAACAAGTCCATCATGGTGTGTAGCGCTGGGATTCCGTCGTATTATTTTCTACCAAATTCGGCGATATTTTCGTCCCAACCCGAGCCTGTGTGCCTGTTTAGAGCAACTCTGGTAGGTCATTATTTTCTCCTCAAAAGTAATATATTGAGTGTAGTGCACCATTTTTATAAGACTCAAAAGATTCCGTTTATTCTGTTACATTGTGCTTGCTTACCGCGTAAAAGCACATGTATTCGCTTTTAAATTTTTGTTTGGTTATCCCTTTTTTTTTTTTTTCTCTTTTGTACAACGCCTACAAACCTTTGGAACAAAAACCCAAAAACTCTAAAATCTCTCCGTATAAATCCTAGCATCTTTTTTTCATAAAAATTAAAACTTCAACGATTGAGGTAATTTTTCTCTGACCCAGTTTTCTTAGTATTGAAAGTCCAGCAGAATTACAATTTTTATGTTTAATTATCGAAAAAAAAGAGCCACAAAATTATCTAAATCCTTTTTCCCGATGCCCATCAAAAGAACAGAGCTAAATGGAATTGCCAGTGGCTCTGATGGATTTCGGTCAATAATAGAAATTCAAAAGGAACCATTTTTTTTTTTTTTTCCCTCGTGTCACAAGGTATTGCTTGATCGCTTGCCGGTGATTTTGGCTAAGTCAAAAGAGAAAAAAAAAAAAGAAACTAAAAAAAAAAAGAAAGAAAATTAAAAACGTGTCCATTCATCTAGTCGTAATCACTACGTCCACTGCTGTCACTGTAAGCTCGTATACCTCGGAGGCATCTATTTATGTTAACCTAAGATCCACTTGTCTCTTTCTCTTTTCTTGTGTACAAACAACACACAAACCCCTGCTTTGCCAGTTACTCTCGGGCCTCCTCTTCGGGCCGCTTGCTGCTCCATGTCTCACTGGCATTTCGTTAACCATCACAATAATATTTTCCATTTTCCATTTTTCTTTTTGTTTCGTTTTGTGTGTTTATCTTGTTTCTTCAGGTAATACGATTCGTACGCTGTGCATGTCTGCCTATCGCTGAGCAAATCTTGACCTGCTTACTATTTTCCTTACATCCTCAAAAAGGTAATCTCACGGTCTTCTAGTTTTCTTGTCTCCGCTTTACTTAAGCGGTTTGCAGATATTTTGCTTGCGATTGTTCCCAATTTGGGATGGGAATGCCAATCATTTACCATTGCGTTGATCTTCAAACACATAAGAATCTCTGCACTGTCCTAAGATTTGACGTTTTCATTTTAACTATGTTAAGAATATAAAATCTTAGCAAACGACGTGAATTGATTTATAATATCTATGGACCTTTTTTCTCCCTCATTTCTATTTTGGGTTGATATTAGTTAATATTAAAATTTTAAGGGTATGCGTGTGAATTGTATTAAACGATGATTAAATAATATATAAGTGTATGAGATATAAATTTAATATTTTAGTTTTGAGTTAAGACGCAATATTAAAATTAGGAATATATTATTTATTTAGGCTTTACTTCGATTTCTTTTTAATTTTGAGTTTATGTATTGTCAACTTTTTTTAGGTATTATTTGGTAAGTTAGACGCATATATTCTATTTTTCATGACTACAGCGGGCTGATAGACCAAGACAATCAGTTGAAGCCTCCCATTTTGTCTCTCGCTTTGGCATCTGATTCTATATATCATGTTTCCAACTCGCTTAGTGTGCCTGTGTTAGATACGAGATGTTGGTGTTGTTGTCTGACGGAATATGTTCAAGCTATTAATTATAATCTTCCTCTGTTGCATAACCCACTGCCCTGCTTGAAAGGAAATGAACTAATAACGTTGTCTCAAGATGCTTCTCTATTGATTGCAGGTCTTGTGAGGAAGTAAAATAGAGGGTTCGATACAATGGAAACTCGCATTGTTGATGGCCGAGTATCAGGGGAAGATGAGAAGATGAGCAAGGGGCTGAAGAGAGTCCTGCTTATATTGAATGGTGTAATGCTGGGAGTAGGAAACTGTGGAGGCCCACTTATCCAGCGGCTCTACTTCCTGAAAGGTGGCAAGGGTGTTTGGTTCTCGAGTTTTCTGCTAACAGCTGGCTGGCCCTTTGTCATGTTGCCTCTGCTTGCTTCTTATTTGTACCGCCGAAGCAAGAAGGGGGCTGGGACCAAACTCTTCTACATAAGCCCTCGTCTCTTCCTAGCTTCTGCTGTTCTTGGCATCCTTACAGGCATGGATGATTTCATGTCCGCCTATGGTGTTTCACTGCTTCCTGTCTCCACTTCTGCTCTAATAATTGCATCCCAATTGACCTTTACTGCTGGATTTGCTTTTATTTTGATAAAGCAGCAGTTCACAGCATTTACCATCAATGCTGTTGTCCTGTTGACGATTGGAGCTGTTATCTTGGCGCTTCACGCAAGCTCTGATCGCCCTGCTCATGAAACGAATAAGCAGTACTTCATGGGATTTCTTTTCACAGTCGGAACTGCAGTGCTGTATGGGTTTGTGCTACCAGCTGTGGAGCTGACGTACAAGAAAGCAAAGCAGACCATTACCTACACTTTAGTTATGGAGACGCAGATGGTCATGTCTTTCTTTGCCACTGCATTCTGCACGATTGGGATGATTGTCCACAAGGAATATGAGGTCTTTCTTTTCTTCTCTCTACCTCTCTCATGGATACCTATGCATGGAAGCACCTGCAACTCTCATGCTTACAGAATTGCTTTCTGCTGAGATCAAAAACTAAATTTTGTTTACAGTAGCAACAATGGAAACACTACTTGAATGTGCATTCAGCATCATAGTCAAAAGGTAATATATAATTGTGGAATTTTGGAATGATGAAGATCCATAATTTTATATTGAGGTAAAGTTAAAGGCCGAATAGGCTTACGCGTGAGGGGGCATATTTTAGTTTAATTATGCGATCCATTCATGGACCTCACGCCATAACAAATACTTGCTTTCTAGTTGTTTCCATAACAAATACTTGCTTCCCCGTTGTTTTAACATTATCTGACGATGAACTGCATTGAACACTCGAACTCCATAACACAAACGCCTTATTTGGTTATCAATGTAGGACATTCCAAAGGAGGCAAGTGAGTTTGAGCTTGGTAAGGCAAACTACTATGTGGTGATCACGTTCACCGCACTCCTGTGGCAGTTCTTCTTCATGGGAGCAATTGGGGTCGTTCACTGCGGCTCCGCATTGCTTTCTGGAATTATAATAGCTACTTTGCTGCCCGCCACAGAAACTTTGGCCGTCTTATTCTACCATGAGAAATTCGGGGTTGAGAAAGCAATTTCTCTCGTTCTGAATCTCTGGGGTTTCACTTCTTACTTTTATGGTGAGATCCAGCAGAACAGGAAGAAGAATGAAGCTTCAGACATGGGAGTGGCTTGAAATCTTCGTTGTTGTTATACAGATGCAGTGTTTACATATGTTTCTTACCGGTTGTAAGCTCTATTTGGTGTTGTAATAATGGCAATACCCCCCTTCGCTGCCAATCGACGGCTAACCTTCTGAAGTGAAAGAAGATTACACTCGAGATAGTCAATTGTTAAAACTGGGAATTATTAGTGCGGGAGAGATGGTTTCCAAGTCTTGGGACCCGACGAGGGGGTGTGTGTTACGCTCTAAATTTCACTTGATATGAAACGTATGAGAAGGTGGTGGGGTTTAATCTCATGACCAGAGAATTATAATTTTTGTTGTGGGAAATGATAATTGCAGTATTATGGCAGCTAGGATCGCGAGTAACATGATTAAAATTAAATTTGGTATGATCTTCAATCTCCCCTATTAACGGTGTGTTTCAATCAATAAAAATTAAAAATTAAAAATTTAAAAAGGTTTTTTCTTTAACTGTTGAAAAAAAAATTGTTTCTTTCTCCGCTTCCCCCACCCCCAAAAACAAATTTTTTTAAAAAAAGAAAGACAGCAAAGGTATTTCATTCCCGTTGTTCCAACTGTACGGCCCAGAAACACAAAAAAAGAGCACCATCCATGGCGTCGCGCTCACTCTTCCTCACTCTAAGACGGTAAGCTCTAATCTCTTGTTCTTTTCATTTCACAAATTTTCCGTTTGGTTGTCGGGAAAAATGTAGCGAAGATGCATCAGTCTTATAAAGAAAAGACTTTGATTTGCTTTCAACAGCAAACTGCCATTTCCAATACCTCTTTCCTTAGCATTTTCTGGGTTTCCTTTTTCTCACAAAATTTTCTATTAAAAAAATATATCAGTGAAATTCGAATAATCCGCGGTTTAGAGAAAGGTGCGTTTGGTCGATTCCTCTCTTCGGGTTCCTTGCAAAGCGAAGCGGTGCCGGAAGAGGAATTGGGTTCAAAGGAAAACGATGGGGATGACCTGAAGAGCAGAATCTTTAGGCTGAGACTGCCAAAGCGTAGCGCTATTAATGTTATTCAGAGATGGGTCAGCGAAGGGAATACTGTGACGGCTGCTGAGCTTCGCCTTATCTCCAAAGATCTCAGAAAGTCTCAACGATACAAGCACGCTCTTGAGGTTTGCTGTTTAGCTACAGAAAAGAGGGGGAGGGGAACTATCCAGTAGAATGTCCTTATCTTTAATGGCCTTGCCCTGCTTGTGATCTTGTGAAGTGTGAATTTTGGGACGAAGAATTTGCGGAATCCTGTCTTTGATCTTCTTTTCTTCCTTCTATTTGATGAATTGGGTTGCTTTTTAATGTTTCAAGCCGTGTTCTTGTGGTTGATTTTTGGAATAACTGTGCGTTCGTCCATTTTAACTGGAAATTTTAGGAAAAAAAAAAGTCTCAAAAAAGAAATTTGAAGAAGAATTGTGGTGATTCATGATTGTATTAGGTTTTGTGCTGTAGAGAGGGATGTAGTCATAGATAACTGGTCATTTTAACTGGGAAAGCAGGGAAAAATGAATTTCGAAAATTGGGAAAAGTGGCACTTCTACTGTTGCTGGGTTTTCGGATGCATGGAAGAAGGAATGTTAGTGATGGAAAAATATTGGTTATAGCTTTTGTTGATTTTCATTAAGTATTTTGGTTTTCTTTTCACCAATGTGTGACTCATCTTTCCTTGAATTGTTGTTCATTCTCCTTGCAAGCAAAATAATTTTCTTTTTAGCTTGAGTGCCATATGCCTGGATGAACATATAGATCATTACGATACAGCAATAGATAGAAAAGATAAGATCACTTTTTGATGGTCTCATTTGAAGAAACAGGTCTTTTGGAACTGCAAACAGCATAAAAGTATTACCATATTAAACTCTGTAATTATGTACAGCTTATCTTCATCTAAAGCTCTTTGGAAACAGAGAGATGGAAGTCCTTTCAGAATCATGAATTGTCCATGTAAACAGTGGGAATCGTAAGAGAAAATTTAGTCATTTGGAGAGTGGCCTTTGCAAACTGCTATTTTCTTTATTATTTATCTCTCTTTATTTTTTTGCTGAAATTGAACGTAACTTTATTAGGAAACTTATGAAGCTCTCCCATTTATATGCAAATCAAATACTTGATGATCATTTGTCCCGCAACCGTTATATGTGTGCAGATATCTGAATGGATGGTATCACATGAAGAATATCAATTATCAGACTCTGACTATGCAACCCGAATTGACTTGATGACAAAAGTTTTTGGCATTGATGCTGCAGAACGGTACTTTGAAAGGCTGCCAGCTGCAGTGAAAACTAATGAAACATACACCGCTCTCCTCCATTCATATGCCAGGGCAAAGCTCGTTGAAAAGGCTGAGGAACTTTATGAGAGAATAAAGGGATCGAACCTATCCTTCACTGCTCTCACATACAATGAGATGATGACTTTGTATATGTCAGCTGGGCAATTGGAGAAGGTCTCTTTAGTTGTTGAAGAAATGAAACATCAGAAGGTTACCCCTGATATCTTTAGTTACAACCTTTGGATAAGTTCATGTGCAGCAATGCTAAATATGGAGGAAGTTACAAGAACTTTGGATGAAATGAGGCGTGAATCTGGTTCTAATGATGATTGGTTGAGATACATTGACATTGTTAATATATATGTCAAGGCAGGTCATCTTGTGAATGCAGAGTCCAGCGCTGTAGTTGAAGCTGAGAGAAGTATCACACGAAGAGAATGGATAACATATGATTTCCTTATCATCTTGTATGCAGGCTTACAGAACAAAGACAAAATTGATCAAATATGGAATTCCTTGAGAATGACGAAGCAAAAAATGACGAGTAGAAGCTATGTCTGCATTCTTTCTTCCTATCTAGTGCTTGGACATTTGAAAGAAGCTGGAGAAGTTATTGATCAGTGGAAGCAATCTACCACTACGGACTTCGATATCTCTGCCTGCAACAGGCTTTTGGATGCAGTGTCCGGTGCTGGATTAACTGAAGCTGCAAACAACTTCCATGTACTTCTGGTTCAAAGGAATTGCAACCCCACAACTTCTAGATGAGTGCTTCTCTCGGTATGCAATAGGCATGTAACAATGCTCTTGAGGATGCTTCTATGGTGTTTGGACATCAGGAGAAGGCATATCTGTACATGCCCCCGTGATAGCATCTACCGGATATGACTAAAAATTCGTGCTGTTATGCTAATAAATTCCATATTAATAAAAGATGATTAAAAGATTTTGTGACTTTTTTTTTTTTGGGTTAATTGACTCTGACTAGACATGAATTGAAGAATCTAGTGAATTTAAGGTGCTGTCTTTGTTCTTGCTTTCCCATTAGTTGTTTTTGCAATTCCAAATGCCTCATCCGCTCCCGGCGGGAGAGTTGTGATGAAGCCGTTTTTCTTTTCCAGCCCTCCCCCTCTTTTTTCTCCTTAAATTCGTCCACCGCCTCTTTTTATTTCCAAGGCTTTACGCCGTTAGATATCGAATTTGGATGGCATTTTTCTTTGTACTTGCACGGCGTCGTATCAAATGGCAACCGAAATTGCCCGCCATTGCGCTGAGCTTGATGGGTCGCGGAGCTCCTCCCATGCACTGGCATGGCAGGAAGCCCTGCCGTTAATGCCACACCCATGAAAGGACTAACCCTCGTATCATGTAATCATTACAATTATAATAACATCTGGCATGCATGGACTAATGGCTGAGGACACTAACGGAGGCAACGTTTGGTGGGAAGCCCTGTACTGAGAGGGTTGAGTGGGCTGATAATGGTGACCCAGTTTGTTTGGAGAAAGCTGTGGTGATGAGGCACAATGAGGGAGGATTGCCGACCGGCCCGGATGGCCGGCGATTGGGATGACCTTGGTTATGAGGACTGGCCCGAGATCATTTAGGTATGAGTCTGATGTGACTATGTTAAAAAATATATATATATTATAATTGATTTCTTAATGATATTATCTTAAAATATTTCACCCTTTTAACACAAAAAAAAAAAAAAATTCTAATAAAGAACACATCGACCAAAGATCCATGAATTTTAACTATCAGGATTTGGAAGATTTTCTTTCACCTCAGCGGTGAAGAAAATGCCGTGGACAAAGTTAGGGATAAAAGGCTTAAATATCCAACTGGGTAAGCGTAAACCACTAAAATCATTTGGCGACCAAAGAGAATGGTCGCGTAAGGTCTAAAAATGAATATGAAAAGAAGTTTAAAAGGAGCTTGAAATATTTTGATACTTACGTGGCTAACGAACTTCATGATCAACATCTTGCGATACTTCGATGTAAATTTAACAGGACTCTTCCGTAAAGAATGCACAAATGCTCTGCAGGTCACATGGCAGCACAATATGTTAAAGCCCTACCCCTTTTCAAATACAATATCTTACCATCAGCCGGACGACGACCATCAGCTCCAGCCCAATATGTTAAAATGCTGGATCGCTAGCTGGTGAAGGCGCATGGCGAGATCCTAATGGGGATGGCTGCCCCTACCCTGACGACGACCGCCGGTGCATCATGCCCCTTTACAAGAGTGGCAGAATTGGATTGAACGAGACCCACTTTGCTGAGTGGGATTAGAGATGTTCTCGGTGAAGTGGAGGCATTTAGGTTATTGCAATTGCCCTGTAGGGCCAGCACAGAATGTTCGAGCAAAGCCAGTCTTTTCACTTTACTAATTCAGAAGGATTAGTCGTTTTTGGAACTTGAAGACCTCGAAATCGAATCTTAAGTTAGAATTAATTAGAGAGAGAGAGAGAGAGAGAGAGAGAGAGAGAGAGGGTTTCTTTTTAGCTTTTATAAAGTAAAGATTACAATAGAAGAAAAAGAAAATTACTACAATAACCATGTTTATATGGCACGGTCTCATCACTAACCCATCGATGTGAAGCAAAGAAGAAATCCAACGTCCTGTTTATGTCGATCAGAATGTGTTACATGGATGGGCTTCGTGTCTTAAAAGTAGTTCTGTTTTCTTTTTCCAACTTAAAGGTTGAGTGGGGGTCCATGTACAAACACTTGCGCAGTTGGATTGAAATCCGTGCCAGTGCTGCACTTGCAAAAACAGAGCAACGACTCACAGTCCAAGGCAAGCGGGCGTTTGAAAACCTTAACGCGATCAAGGGAAGAAAGAAAATTATTGGAAAAAAGGCTCGTTTGAGTGATCAGGACCGAAATATGTAGGAAATGGGCAAGTATCTGTTACATCATGTCTTGCTAAGCCCCAACAGCCAATGAATCAATGGGGACAAGCATGTGGGGAGAGAATAAAAGGCAACGTGGCTCGACTCTCACCCACCTCCTCCCTCTTGAATATCTGTGCTTTCCGAGCTCTTCTATTTAGGCTACCACATGCACAAATCAAATTACTCGGATTCGTTTAGATTTTTTTTTTTGGTCAATAAAATTCTATTCACACCGCGTGATGAAACACAAGAAAATCTTTAAGAATGAAATTGAAAATTATCCTTGAAAAAAAAAAAAATAATAAAGGAGATTAAGCAGAGCGGATTGCGGAAACGAGAATGTGCACCTCACTCAGAACCCACAGGAGCTCTCATGGGTTCCACCGCCTTATCTCCGTCGTTATCAGGTGGGCTGGTTTCTTTATTGCTCTTCATCCAGTTGCCACTCCAAATGAAAATGGGGTTAAAAAAAAAAAATGTCATCACTCCAAAAGAAATCATGGGAATTACTAATTAATTGAAAGTATCATGTTAATGTGAAGAAGAAAGATCACTTTAAGTGGAACTTAGTCTTAATTTACCTCTAGAATAACATTATTGTTAATAACATATGTATCTACACACACACACACAGACGGTAATTATTGCTGCTTTTATGGTCAACGCAATTCGTCCCCAGAAGAGGCTTTATAAATTGAAACTGCAGAAAGAACGTTACGTCAAGCAATCTCCTGTCCAACTCAGGAATACAAGTGATGAGAAGGTTTCAAACATGCATGTAGCAACTCTCCTTGATCGGATTTTGTGATTTGTCAAATTCAATCTGTACATAGCATGATTGGCAACCAAAAAAATCATATGATAGAATGATGGTCTTGGGTACAACTCTTGGCTGACTTGGAATCTTTAAGGATATCTAATCACCTGACCGAACCCTACAAGTTGTAAAAGTACTGAAAAGGAAAGGAAACTATACGCAGAGGAAGGCATAGAATCAATCAAATGCACACATGAAACAGTCAATGAGTGTAAAGATTTTAGACTGTATTTTGGTGGAGAAGAAAGTCACAACCTGCCCTACGAAAAGGACAAAAACCTACCGTAATTCCAGCTCGTCTAATACATGGTGGTGGGCTTGCTTATTATATCTTCCTGTACTGCAAAATAAACCATCTTTTGACAGGGACAATGAACCTACCAATTACCCCACAGGCAAATTGAATTTGAACCTTGCAATTGCGTGCATGCATGTAAGTAGCGATCCATCACAAAGAGGGATTTTATTATTACATGCTACATTGTCTCCCATCATAATCTGCCAAGCATACCGTATAGTCCAAATCAATCAACTTAGCAACTACCATCAACCATGGCACCCGTCCACCTTCTCCCTTCGTCACTGCGTGAAAGCAGTCAATGGCATTAAAAGTGATGGTCCATAGCTAGCACTCCTAGCACAGTCTCGGTGGCAAATTCGTAAATTTCACGTCTCTCCCCGTCCCAGACAAACAGCTCGCTGAGTTATCTCTCCACAAAGATTTGTTTCTTTGGTTGTTTTTTTTTTTTTCAATCTCATTCTTTTTTTCCTTCCAAATTAGCTAACCCAATGGGTTATGGCCCTCATGGGTTAAACCTTTTAGGAAAAATATGGCAAGCAAAGTGGATGGGAAATACAGTAAGCTGAATCTCAAAGTCTCGTCTTGATGCACAGAGAAAAACTGTCCAAAAAAAAAAAACCGAAACTAGCAAAAAAATAATGCAAGGTAAACTTCAGAAGATCAAACGCGAGTGCTGAGTATCATATGCCAATTGCTTCACAGCCTGTAATGTAAAAGGTCCTTGAAAATGGTCAACAAGCCGACAATTCAAGATAATTCCAAGCGTCCCATGTGGGATTTTAACTCTTTTTTTTTTTTTTGGCTTTTTCAGTTTTTCTGTCACTTGCTGAATTGTCTACTCTCCCACTCATTTTCTCTGCACCAACTCTAAATTAGAAGCAGTTCTTTCTGAGCAACTCCTATCCAAGTTTTTCTTGATTTTTGTTGAGCATCATGTGGGACTCAGAAATCGAACCCACTGGCGGTAGAGATTATAGAAATGGAGTCCTTACCTCAAGCAAGCATCGTGTTAAGGCTAAAGGATTTGAGCTAATGGAGCAGTCATGGTAAGTTGCTGAACTGGAGTCTTAATGGAGCTTTTGCTCTGCTTTTCTTTTGTTTGTAATGTGGATATTCTCTTGAAAATAGTTATTTGGATATGTTGAAAATTTTTGGTAGTTGTTCTAGAAGATTTTTCAATGTTGAAAACATTTTTAAGATGTTAAACCACTTGCGGATGTGGTTTATGTTTAGGTATGTTGCAACTGATATTCCAAGTGATGTTCTTGTTCAGATTGAAGATGTCAATTTCCACTTGCACAAGGTAGCTTTTCAACCCTCAGTTGCTTTAAATTGACTCCTCTTTATAAGATCCTGAAACAATAATTCAATAACTATCAAGATAGTTGCTTGAATTGTATGGCTTACTGCATTCCATAATTTCTGTTCCGGTGACAGTATCCACTGCTTTCTAGGAGTGGAAAAATAAGCAGATTAATGCATGAATCAAGTAACACAGACCTCAACAAGATTGTATTGGATGATCTTCCCGGTGGTCCTGAGGCATTCGAGCTTGCAGCAAAGTTTTGCTATGGAATTGCTGTTTATCTAAAACCAGCTAATATCTCTGGCCTTAGATGTGCTGCAGAGTACCTCGAAATGACAGAGGACTTGGAAGAAGGCAATCTAATTTTCAAAACTGAAGCTTTTCTCAGTTATGTGGTATTATCTTCGTGGAGGGATTCTATATTGGTACTAAAATGCTGTGAAAAGCTCTCGCCATGGGCAGAAAATCTTCAAATTGTTCGGCGATGCAGTGAGTCCATTGCTTGGAAGGCTTGCGCCAATCTGAAAGGATACGCAGGAAAGCCCCCTAAGGTTTCTAGTCCCAAACGGAATGATATGAAGGATTTAAGTTCCAGTAGAAGCCAACCAGTTCCTGCTGATTGGTGGTTTGAAGATGTTTCGCTCCTTCGGATTGATCACTTCGTTAGGGTCATTACCGCAATCAAGGTAAAAGGGATGAGGTTTGAATTGATTGGAGCTGCAATAATGCATTATGCAGCGAAATGGCTTCCACGTTTGATCAAAGATGGGGCAGGTTCAGTGGATGAAGGAAGCAGTAGTAGTCATAGTAATAGCAGTAGCAGCGGAAGTTGGAAAGTGGGACTCCATATGTTTGTGGCAGGAACCAAAGATTACCCTCCTTCAGTGCAGGGCGAAGATCAACGTATGATCATTGAAAGCCTGATCAGCATAATTCCACCGCAGAAGGGTAGTGTTTCTTGTAGCTTCCTCCTTCGCCTTCTAAGAATGGCAAACTTGTTAAAAGTAGGGCCTGCTTTTGTTACTGAATTGGAGAAACATGTGGGGATGCAATTCGAGCAGGCGACATTGGCAGACATTTTAATTCCTTCTTACGACAAAAGTGAAACACTGTATGATGTCGATCTTGTGCAGAGGCTTTTAGGGTATTTTCTAGTTCAAGAGCAGACAGAGAGTTCAAGTCCAAGCAGACAATCATTTAGGGATGCACACATGTATGAAGGCACTCAGAGGGGTACAAATCCAAATGCCAAGATGAAAGTGGCAAGACTTGTGGACAGCTATCTTACAGAGGTAGCCAGGGATTGGAATCTTTCTGTGACAAAGTTTCAGGTACTGGCAGAAGCCTTGCCGGCATCTGCAAGAACCTGTGATAATGGACTATATCGTGCAGTCGATTCTTACCTTAAGGTAAATCCTTACTTATGTTTCTTCTCTAGAGCATATTTATCTTTAACATAGTGTATCTTCGTTAATCTTAAAAAATGATAAGCCTCTTAATGCTTCAATTTTAAATTCAACTGGATAGCTTCTGCAGCAACTTCCTTGCATAACTTCAGGTAGAAACTGATATTTCTCGACGGAAAACTAGTTAAATTAATTCAGACATGAAACACAGCAAAATTTAAGTCTGTTCTCAATCGATCAATTGATATGCATACACAGAATGTTGGATCACTACCATAGTCTGTTTGCAAGATGCTCAGAAATCGAATAAAATTGTGCATATGCATCCCCATTTCTGTGTAGGCAGATCAATACATATATGTAAAAATTATGCTCATTATAACAAGTTGCAAATGTAGGCAAGGTACACCCAGCGCTCGGAGTGTCATTTGTAGTGAGGTGGTGTCAGTTGAAATTCGAATCTTAGACCAGGTTTGGAGAGAGAAGTGAAAGAATTTGTTCGGGTCAAATTCAACAGGAAAACAGATAGTCTCATCAATTTTGTGGTCTTAACATGTATGAAATTGGTTTCTACGGAAGTTCAATTATTCGTTAATCCATCGAGTTTTGGAAACTAAATGTCAACAACTATAGAAATACAAAGCGTAACCTTCTTCAGCTCGGAATGAAATTCTGATCCGTTTCACAATTCGGCAGGCCCATCCAACAATGTCTGAGCACCAACGTAAGCGCCTCTGCCGTGTGATGGACTGCCAGAAACTCTCAATGGATGCCTGCATGCATGCTGCTCAGAATGAAAGACTGCCGCTTAGAGTAGTTGTACAAGTGCTCTTCTCTGAACAGATGAAAATAAGCAATGCAATAGCCAACAGTTCGCTGAAAGACGCCGGTGAAATGCTTTACCAGCCCATGATACCAAACCAGAAAACGCTACTCCAAGGGACGCCACAGTCAGTCCAGGAAGGGCGGAGAGCTGCTAAAAATGACATTAACACGCTTAAATTTGAACTGGAAAACGTAAAGGCTAAGTACCTGGAGCTCCAGAATGACTTGGAAAATTTGCAGGGACAGTTCAATAAGATGACAAATAAGAAACAGGCATCAGCTTGGACCACTGGGTGGAAGAAACTGAGCAAATTCAGCAGGATGACTACTGTGGAAAACCATGATACTGGACCTCAGGTGCCAACTACTGGAGAACAGACTAGAAAGACACCTAGAAGGCGGAGAAATTCAATTTCCTGAGACAAAAAATGGAGAAGGGTGTCAAGAAAAGGGGTCCTTTGCATCTTCAATTCTGTTTGCCTACTCTTTTCGCGTAATCTCCTTTTTCATTCCTTTACATCTTTCCGCACTTGGCAATAAACTCGGAAGACTAGAATAGGTAAAATTTGTCTCCAAATTCAATTGCTTTGTCCTGGGGATATCTCCAGAGTTCTTCGCGACGACAGGAGGAGACCCGAAAAGGTAAATAAACTGCTTTTGCGATGCCTTTTTATTTTGCAACTAAACTTTAATCGTCGCAAAGAACAGGAATATAGGCCACGGTTTTTTCCCTGACTTCGTCACACTGGGCATTTCGCGACGACCGAATAAGAAAAGCTTAACTATATAGTTCTGTTATAAATCGGGCTAAGAGAGATATTAAACCAACTTGAAATCTTGATTTTATCAGCAGGGCAAAATGATTGAAGATAAACCCAATTTAGTAGAATCCAGTTACATTTAGGCCTAAACGGGAAATGGGTTCAGTTGGGTAAACCCAAATAAACCCCGAACTCAGGTTTAAGATGTAATTAAGGCAACCCACCCCCCCCCCAAAAAAAAATCTCTGTCGATGTTATATTGAGCCCGCAATGTTGCACTTTCAATTTATCGGAGAGCCCCATTTTGTGGGTTCCAGCGCACCTGACCCCAACTTTAAAAAGGCTTCAAGGGTTTTTTCTTCTCTTTTTAGGGAAAAAGAAAAAAAAAAAAAAAGGAAAAACAACTGGGTGATTCATTTACGAATGGAGGGGAGGGGGCTGTTTTGTAGATCCAATTGCCCATATCGGTCGCCTTTTTTTATATGTATTTTTTCTACGTAGGAAAACAATGATAGACTGATCGTCCAATTATTCATGGCAAATCCAAGCAATCGGCATCGGTCTTATCGCCTGTTGTCCCACTCTTCTGTTTTTATTTTTTTTGTATTCTTTAAATTGCAGTCAACTGAGCCTCAGGTTTGAAACAATCTGTCTTTAAAAACGACTTTTGTGCCACTCTCAAATGCCACTAGAAATAAGTAAGGGTCTTAATTACACGTATTGGGCTTAAGTTCGGGGGGTTATCTGGGCTCCTTTGCCTAATGGGTGATGACACTGTGGCTGTGGTCTGCAATCCATAAATTTACCAAATTGATCGAAACCAGTTGAAATAAGGCTTCTCTTGTCTTTGCTCGGATTTCCAAGCCTCTCCTCTCTCCGTAACTCAAAAATCCTTGGGCCAGGGGCGAAACTAGAAATGAAAAGTTTTGCGGCTGAAATGAAATATAGTTTGGGATGTAAATGAGCACCTATGTGAAGTTGAGGGTGCCAATGTTAATATATATCATTTTTTGGAGGGGTGGGGGGCACTGCTGACTACCCTCTTTTTTAAAACTTCACTAAACTTGGATGTTTAATTTGTAAAATTCCTCAATTATAGCGGGCCATGGCCACGATAATAGCTTCCTCGCCCAATGGACCTGGGCACGAACCAAACTAATGGGACTAAAATGTCAAGGTTTGGCATAATCCATGTTGTCTTTCTTTCTACCAACTCTTTAAAACAATTGACCTGAAGTGAATTTAAATGGGTGGTTCCTAGCCATCGAACTGTAATAATTTAATGCACAATCATCGGAGCATGTAATAATGGACTGAAGGGAGATTTGTGTAATTTAATGCTATGCGCTGTAGGTCCTATTACATGTAGTGGCGCATAGATTACAACTGGAAAGGGCATGTGTTGTTGCCCTAAAGTATATGCGAGCGTTATCGGAGAGAGTCGTGCCAACTTAAAAAGCAATTCTGCTTTGCCTCTACAACTTGCAGCAGTCACTAATTTTAGAAGGATATTGGCCAACCCCACGTGGTGCATCTCGGACAACATGAATGTATTCAAGAATTTCAGCACAAGAAAGAGTTTTTGGTCAGGATCATTTCAAAGCATGCAGGCGACGTCAGATCCCAATACGGGGGTGGATCAAAATGGAACCCAGTTGACCACCAGGATTTGTTTGAAAATCCGCACTTTAGATCCTAAAGTTCAACATTGAGTTCTGCAGCTGCGACTTTGTCTCTTGAGGGAACCTACGTGGTTTCGACGCGGGGGCGCCTCTGAATTGCAGCATATCCTGTTATCCGTCTAGCTCGTTTGGTTGAGGAAAACGAGTGGATGCCTACAGTGTATCCATGAAAGCCCCGCACTTGCAAACAAATGGCCAATCCATAATCCATCTTTAAGAGCAGCAGTAGACATGCCACCAGCTCTGGACCATGCCATCTCCGAGACACGACATTTTATCCAAGGGATTAATGCAATGACGATGAATCAAAGAAATGCATCACACGAACAAGTTTCAAAAATAATAATTAAAAAAAAAAAAATCAAGAGGCTGGTTGAGTTGCAAAATTGGACTCCAAATATTTGGGAAAAAGTGAATTAAGTACTTTATTCTTTGTAGTTATTTATCAACTGCTGGTCTACGAGACTAAAAAAACTCCAAGAATGGGCTTCCCTGGTCAAGGATCGAACTTGAATAGATTGGATTGGGATGTTCCAAATTTGAATCACACCGCTGCTGACCACAAACAATTCATAGTAAGGTACACCTCGGGTCTCTCTTCTTCACCTAAAAAAATTGATCAGACTTTCAAATACAGACATCTTTATCATTATAAAAAAAAAAAAAAAAAAAAAGAGGGGGAGAGAGAGAAGCACTCATAACGCCACCCTCGGCGTGGATGCCTTGTTAAGGAAGCACTATAAAGAACTTGCACCCTTTTCCGATGCTAAAGTCACATAGCATTTACCAAGAAAAGAAAAGGAGTGAAAAAGCGGAAGATTCGATAATGTTTTTTTTTTTTTTTTGTATAACCGTTATATTCACTTTATTTGTTATAAACATTGGATTCAATTAGGCCGAATTGAATTTTATGGGCAGAACATCTTGGGCACATGAAACAGTGGTCCACAGCCAGGGGAGGGAACGTATCCGGAGTGATCGGTATTGGCATCGCCGTTCCGTAGTTTTCAATCATTGAGGCCGGCCGAAAACATGGGCCATCTGTAGTTGAAGCAATGAAAGATATGATTGAGCTAAAACAGCAAATCAAGAGGCTCATTGGATCCATGGCTCCATGGCCTAATGCCCCTCCCCCCCCAACTAATTTCTATTGCTATTGATTATCCAGCTCGTGTGAGTTAATTTATATACCCTTTCTTTCTTTCCAAAGGAACTGTCAAATTATACTGGGAACACAGTAGAAAGTAAATAAAATTTTTACTATCTTCAGGCAACACCCCAATAATTAAGAATTTAAATTTTTACCTTAAAATTCTCTCATTTTCATTTTAAAAAATAAAAAGAAATAATTCTAATTATGTAACTCAAAACTTAATAATTAAAAATTTATTTGCCCTATAGTAAGACAATTTTCAACTTATCACGTTAATTGTTATTATTATGTCTGATTGCCCAGCATTACGCACTAAAACATGTTCACGGGTCTTTGACAGAGGCTTCAACAATAATCCTTCGCAAGTTCACCCACGAAACCCTCCCTCTTAACAGGCAAAAAGAAAAATAGATCCCTTTGCCATCTTATGGCCACCCCCCACCATAAACTGGAAAGATTGGCATCAGGCACACATTTTTTTTCAGATATTTCCTAACCACAACATGCATAAATCAGCTCAGGATCCACTGCGCCCCGCAGTACCCATAACAAGTGAACATTCATACAAGGAGGAGATTACATTACAGTACATAATTTTCTTTCGTCAGGACACATATAATACAACACATGAAACAACAACAACAACCACAAAACATGACTGAATAACAATCCCAAGCACCACACTCACAATACAACACCTCAAAAGACAAAACAGTTCCACACTTTACAGACATTTCCACTCTGCCATGGACTGGCACAAACTGGCTATGATCACATGACTCAGCATACTGCATATTCGTACTCAAATCATGGTGAAAACAAACGAGCCTTTACCAGATCATTTGAAGCACGCGCGGACCCCAACAATTGATAATGACGTACTGCTTATGACAGTAAACTGCCACACCAGAAAACTTACTTTGTGCCTTATAAGGGCTTGATACCAACATGATTTATGTGGGGCAAAGAAGAAAGACAAAAGAAAGCATAGAATCAAAGTAAAGAAGGGGGGCGGAGGGCAGTGGGACCCAAATTACCTAACGCGCATGCACTAAACCCACGGGAGTTCTCAACGCTTGAGGAAAAAGAAGCCCTCGTTCACAGCACAGCACACCGCTTCTCTCACCCCATGCGTCCAAATCTTTATGACTTTTGTTAACCTTTCATCCACAATGAAAGCTAAAATATAATCATTTCTGGTCAACACACACACTAAACTCCCTTTTCTCCACTCCTTCAAATAAACTGATGTGTCACGCCACCACCACCACTTCTTCCCTTTTATTAGCCCATTATCTACATCTCCTAAGGAGTAAAAGGTCTAAACAAGGAGCCCCCACATGATAAAAGCTTATGTTACGATTTCAAACTCATCAATCATTCACTCCAGGAATTTTAACATTACTACTTTTACTTCATACTTCCTTCCAGCCCTTAGCCACCTCGCTACTATTGAATTTGAAGGAATGCGACTCAACAATAGTCTATTCCTAGACTTTTGACTTTGAGCTTCAAGAACTTCAAGTATTCTATGGCCTCGTCAAGGACCAACAATGGGTCTGTCTGCTTTGAATCAGGAACTATGCTTTTGAGAATTTTCAATGTTGCATGAATCTTATCCTTTCTGAACTGCTTGTTTCCCAAATGGGAAGCAATTTCCTCTTCTTGGGTTTGGCCTACAGATTCTGCACACCCATGAGGTCCTTCCACTTTAATTGAACTTGCAGTGTCTGCTAGTGATGATTTCTTGTACCCACCATCCAGCAATTTCTGCCTCTTGTTTGGAACATCAGAACTAGCAACTTCCTCTGTTGTTTCATCAACCTGCTTTTGTGTGACATAACTTGGTCCAAATGCAACTGGAGAATGACCAGTGCTGGCTACTTCATCATCATCATCATCATAACTATCACAGCCATACTCATCTGAGTAAAGCAAGGCATTGATTTCTTCAGCGTCTTCATGCATCTCAGTTTCCTCTACAATTAAGTGATTCTCATCCAATACATTCTGCACTGTTGGCTTTGCAAGATTCATCGGCTCGATTATAGCTGCACCCTTTCCATTCGGCAAATCATAACCAAAAGAAGGTTTTGAGGCAGCCACAGTTGTTCTAGGGATAGCCGTTTTGAAGGGACTGTATAGTACCCTTGTTCCATTTCCAGACCGATCAAAGATGATAAATCCTTTCTGACATTGAGGGGTTGTATTTGGTGCAGCCTGCACACCAAGCCCACTAGAAAACACAGACATATTTTCATTGGGACAAGGGCTAGCCCCAGGAAGCAAATTCTGCAAGTGAGGAAGTAAATGATGAGGCAAAGCACGGATTTCATTGCTTAGCTGTGCCTTCAAATTTAGGACCCTAGCAAACCCTGGAATTGCCACATCTGCAGATAACATGCAAGTGCTAGGGCTCATGTCTGCTGGTGCTCGCAAATATCCCTGTAGTAAAGGGTCTGGGGACGAGCTCATGAAATTCAAATTTGCTGATTGCCAAGTAAAATGTGATGGAACACACCAAATATGGTTGGTGGCCTTAATCACCCAACTGAATTAGTTTCCTGCAGATGTCAAATTAAAACATACAAAAAAGTAATGACATGGAGTTGAACCTCAGATTGACTTAACTTTAGAATTGATAAGACATTTGAAAACATACCACGCGTAGTGCTTCGATATTCAGTGGTGAATTAACTGCTGCTTCTTTCAGTTCTTTGAGAGACAACGAAAAAAATGGAGAAAACTACAACTTCCAGCTTGATATTATAATACAAACTCAGAATCTATCTACGTGACTGGTTTAAGCAAATGGCGGAAGTATTCAGCCTGTGAAAAGCAACATCATCACCAAATGGCTTATTCCACAATCTTAATGACGACCATGCAATTAAACTTGAGGAATGTTGTAGCAAAACCTAAGCATGAATTCAGCAACTTGACCAAACAATTTGTCACTTAAGTGCTAGGACATGCTGACTAGCTCCATTATACAAACAACTGAGTGATTAAAAAGGTACAAGAATTGTCTGATACTAACCTGGCAGTCCTGCAATGGTTGATAACATGCAATAACTTTAACTATAATAGATGGTCTCCCAGCAAATCCATTTTCATACTTTAATGCCCGAAATCTTGTTTGGCTTGCTGCTTGGCACACCATCACTTCCTTTGACACCTTAAATCTCAGTCTATTTGGGTATAGGTTATGAAATGAAACAAACACCTAACTGCAGGAGAAAAGGGGGAAAACTTGGTGTGAAGAACGAATATAGATGATTGGAATTACAGTGAAGAGAAGCTGGATACAAGAGGAATAGAAACCTTGAGATGAGATCAAACAGAAAGAGAAAGTAAGTAAACACGAATTCTAACCTATTCTTCCTTGTCTTCTTAGCTAATCCAATAAGTATCACGAGAAGAAATGTGAAGGAAATGGAGTTTCGTGAATGGCTTTTGGGAAAAAAAAGGAAGAGAGGGCTCAACTCACAAAAGAAAGGTCCGGCCGAAAGGGAGGTTATCTACAGAATAACCCTGCAGTACAAGTTCAAGCATGCAACTTTGCGGAACACATCAACTGATCCAGTCAGCCAAGGCATCTTTTTTTTTTTTTTTTTTTTTGTTTTTTTTTTGTTTTTTCCTCTTCACTCCACTGTTGAAATATCTGCAGATACCTAAAGTAGGAATATATGCGAGTTCCCTGCAAATAGGTGAGACACAAACTAATAAATTAGATAACTCCGATCTGGATTAATCAGATAGATGGCAATGCATATGGAGTCAAAACTAGTCAAACAAATAAGATGAAAGAACGGAGCTACAGCGCTTATCTGCGAAACCACAAGAAAAAGAAAATTGATGGTCTGATGTCCTTTTTCACACAAACCACAAGTATATGAACATGACATCTCACATTAAAAAAAAAGAAAAAACAAAAAACAAAAACAAAAAAAAAAAAGGAAAGAACATGACTTTATCCTTAGTTAATAACTTCCACGATTCCAAATCTTTAAAGTTATTACCTTTCCCTAAAGTTTTCCATGTTGACCCAAGACAATCTACCAAGAAACGGAACAAAGGAATCCCAAAGGACATGGAAATATTTAAAGGGTGAAATTAAATTCTGATTCTCTTTCCTTTTATCTTCGAGAGTATCATCAGAAAGCAAGAAGATTCATGGCGCTTCAGATTTCCAAAAACATCCAAAACTTTCGACTCAATCAAGCAAAATTGCGATGATCAATTATTAATCTTCAAAAAATAAAAAAGTAAAAAACCCAGAAAGCAAAACATTTATCTTCACCAAACACTCTAAGACCCAAACAAAGCGGAGGAGATAAAACCCAGAAACAGATCAAGACCCAATATAATGAAAAGAACCATACTAAAGATATTTCTCCTTTCCATTCTTTAATTTTCCCGTTAAAGAACAAAGAAAAATTAAGGGATATTATTGAACTACTTACAGCGGACCCTAAAACTGCTTTCTTTGCTTAGATCCACCCAAAAGAGAGTTACCCAGATGTCCAAGATTGGGAATAGTGAGAGAGTGAGAGAGAGAGAGACGGACAGAGAGACAGAAGAGGTATGTTTTATCGTCAAGCGAATAGTAGCTCTGAGTTGTGTCTAAAGAACTGGATGAGTTTAGGAATGTTCAGGTTATATAGAAATTTCCATTTCAATGGCACCGCCCACCCCCACCCACAACCACTTCCCCCCCCACTCCCAAAAAAAAAAAAAAAGGAGAGAGAGAAATTTATTATTTGGCTTAAATTAAGAATGATTCCCTATATTTTTTTTAATCTAATAATTTTTCTTTTTCAAAATTACTCTCACTCCACGGTACTTTTCAATTAAGAGACTTTTTTATTTTTATTTTTATTTTTAAAATTACTTTTATTTTAAAATTGTTGGTCAAAAATGCTTCATGTACTCATTTTTTTTTTCGTTAAATTTACTAAGTGACTTCTAGTAAAATGTTATATGTAATTCAAAATATTAATTAGTATGATATATTAAATATGATTTTTTATTTTTTAAAAATTATTTTAAAAATAAAAGGAAGATTTTTATTTTTTATAATAAAAATTTGAATTTAACTATTGAAATTATATTTTGTTAAAAAAATTACAAAATATTCATATCAGTATTGTTAATTAATGTTTCGAATCTTATGTAACACTCAATGAAAAGTGACATAATAAACCAAATGAAAAAGTAAGAAAAGGGAATATTTTTAATTAAGTTTGTCATTGTGAGAAGTAATCCCAAGAAAAAAGAAAATTCTTGAACTGAAAAACATCGTAACATGTGAGTAATTTTAAAAGAAATAAAATCGATAGAAAATTATTGTAATGTGAGAGGATGAATTTTTTTTTTTAATTATTATTATTATTTGTTTTCTGCGCTGATATCTTACTGTTCTAGAATAGTAGTTGACCTTTTTGAAGGGTTAAAAGCTAAACCTGATTATCAGTTATGTTTTGCTTTCCGTTGATCAAGGAACTTTCCCTCAATTTTAAAATATCATGATGATATCGCAATAAAAATTCTGGTGTGCTCGAGTGCACCGTAAATGCATAGCATTTTGCCCACTGCGAAGATGTCATCATCAATCGTCATGTCATGCATCAAACATCCTTAGTGTGTGCGATTACCTCCTCCTGAAAAGCTAATCTATTGGGATGTGTAGCGCCAACACTTATAAGGCTCAAAAATTTCCTTCTCCTTTCCTACGTGGGATTCCGTCACATTTTCCCTCACTGAATTCATCGACGTCCTCATCGTGGACTAGACCCCCTGCCTACTCCCCCTACTCTCGGATCTAGAGCGCTTGACAGCGGATATCAGATTCGGGACGGACCGACTCTAATACCACTTGATACGAGACTATTACCCTCTTCCCAAAAGTTCCCTTTATTTTATGAATAATAATAATATTATTATTTTTTATTATTATTATTTTTTGACAAGAACTGCAACCTGGCATTTTCAGACGGTTTCTGAAAAAATAATTTAAAAATTTATAAAAAAAAAGAAAAAGAAAATTATTGTAAAGAAAAAGTTTTATAACTTGTAATAATGCAATCAAGGAAAGAAATGCTTCCAATTCGTCACTTAGTATTTATTAACGAATCATGATTACTTTTCGGTCGTCTGTATCCGATCCCCTTCATAATTTTAACTTATGAAAAGGTGCAGATCAAAATGGACTCCCGTGTATTTTTAAGATGGCCGTTGAGAAAAAAAAAAAAAAAAAGATCTCAACAAGAGAAAGTGTTGTCGAAATTCGCTCTCTGTGTGTGTGTATGGACTGTTTTTTATTTTTTATTTTTTCTTTTATTTTCCTTTTTAATCTTCTGTTCCTATTAAGTTGCGTTTAGACCTGGGGGTATCATTTTGTAAACTTCGCATGAAATATGTTTTTTTTTTTTTGAACGAATAATTTGTATTAAAAATAACTGTATAGTTACACTACTAAAGATTAAATGACTTTTGGTGAGGAAAAAAAAAACAAATATTTTAATACAAAATTTATGTAACTAATTTTTCTTGGAATAATACTTTACTAATAATAGACTATAATATATTATAATAAATTATAATTTACCAAATCACTAGCTAGTATTGTGATTGAATAATAAAATAATTATTTGTTTTATGTAAAAATATAAATTTAAATTTCTGTGAAAATATTTAATATTACTGTACTTGATTCGAAGTAATTTTGTTTAGTTACGAGGAGGAATGGACTCTTTTAATAGATGTAATTAAATTCAATTTTAAAATAAAAATAAAATCGACAATATTACATTATTGTTATACGCCTATAATCGGACTGTAGTCAGAATTGGGTTCATCGTGGGTGGGGCAATGGGTCCAGCTCCCCCCCCCCCCAAGTGCAAATTCTCCTGGCCGATGAATAAAAACTGTGCCTTGAACTAACAAATTAATGACAAGTTGTGGTAACCATAACCATCAATAATGTTATCAATAATAACAAAACACGGATCACCGAGGACAAGGACAGGAGAGGAACATGTGCCATTTAAAATCATAAGTATCAAACTCTACTCATTCATTGGTAATCTAATATGATCATTGGCCGTGAACTGTAAACAGGGGGAGAGAACGAATTTTACGAAGTAAGTTAAAAAAGTCACGGCGATAGAGCTTGTTGCCCTAAAAGAATTTTCTGTCGTAAGAAAATAAAGAAAGAAAGAAAGAAAGAAAAGGTCTAATTAATTCCCCGGAGGGGCCACGGCAGAAATCAAGCCTACCCAATTGATAGTGCAGAGATTATTATTTAATTAAATTGTATGCGCAGCAAAATATGGGTGTGTGCAAATGTTGCAGGGAGTGGAAGGGACACAAGGGGGCATATATGCCTGCCCCGAAATACATTTGTTCGCTAACATTATGAGGTTGTCCCTTTTGGAAGCACTCAGGAAATGCGACAGGAACTTTCATTCAGGGGGAGATCAGGTTGCAGTCTCCACTAGTCTTTTTTGTTATTAAAATGCACTAAAATCAATTGATTCGATAATATATCTTAAGAGCATGTGTGTGTGTGTGTGTAATGCTGGGCATTGCCTTGATTGCATAAGGACGTGATAATGGGCAAGGATTAGAGATGATGTTAACGTTTGTGGTTGGCGATAAGGAAAGTGGTGAAAGTAATAGGTTACATTATTTAAGTAAACCACTCGTGAGTAATTGGAATGTGAGTTCCCTTTTTTTTTTTCTTTTTTTCTTCTTTTCTTTTAATAACAAAAAGCTAATCATCAAAGGAAAGGAAATAATAATGAATATTCAACTTAGTGCTCAATTACCCATCTTCCGTCGTTTCTTGTTTTGTAAATCACAATTTAGCATTCAACTTATTAGGCCTTTTCTTCATGGTGATTCTTAAAAAAAAACACAAAAACTTTGGATTCCTTATTGTATTCGTACCACAAAGAACTTTCCTTAAAGCTAGTGAATTCCGGAGAGCGATTGTAGGGATAGAAAGTTGAAAAAAAAAA
>CM038599.1:10874358-10887868 GCA_021533255.1 Ceriops tagal | reverse complement strand
AAAAAAAAAAAAAAAAAACAAACATAAACCGCATGTATTTCCCCTTCGGACGGAGGTGACGACAGCCCGGCAACTCGCAGCCTCAAATGTTTCAGGTGATATTTTCTTAAAAATTTTGAAGGGATAAGAAGAATTTGCTAACTTCTTTTACTACTTCACCTAAAATATCGCATGTCTCGTCTAGACTTTAATTATAAATTTAACCAGAAATACGTAAAGGTCTGACATGACAAATTTATGAAAGCAGGAAGAAATCGTTTGTAAATTAAACTGAAACAATGGAAGTTGGTTCAATGATAGGTCACATTATCTCGAGCAATTTTTCAAGAAATCCGAAGGGTAATCCAATAAAGGGGGGTATGCAGAGGTACTGATGGAGTGGAATCTCTTTCTCACTTTCACAACAATCAATGATCCACCATAACTTATGTCCCCAAACATTAAATCGGCAGCAGATAACAGTGAAGCACATAATCAAACAGTCTATCCATAGATAAGTTTCATGTCATGCAGGTCCATCACAAGATGGTTATTATAGTGTTATATGGTGAACTAGAGAGTTGCCAGCCCCAATTAGGCAGTCACGCCACTCCAAGGACTTCAATCTCAAAATCCAAGACTGAGTTAGGGTGTATTCCCCAGGCTGCAAATCCACTAGGTCCATAAGCATAATCGGGAGAGCACTGAAAATTCATCCAAGAAGATCATTAAGCTAAAAGCAATGAACAAAATGATGATCATAAACTTCACATGATATGAACCTAATTCAAGAATACTCCATGACAGACAATGGCATTTATAATCACACTGCAACTATCCATCAAAGCAACCCCGAGATGGGGAATCAAATACAGCAACAAATAAGGAAGAAATATCACCTAAGGATTTATTTTGGAAAAGTGTGAGCATATAGACTGAAGAAGTGAGTAAAGAGTATAATATTGCATCATAAGAAACTGATTGTCCAAGAAAACAATACCATTTAAGGCACACCTGCACTTTAGAGATTGACTTGGCAAGAGCTTTATAGAGAATTATGATGGGAAGTCAGAAAAGCTACACAATCTCCACAATCAGCCTAATTAAATGAGGACAACAAAGAAAGAGTAGGATTGAGTAGTACCCGCAGACGAGCAACTTCTCCCACTTGCATTCCCAAGACACCTTCATCCCATCCTACAAACAAATTGAACAGTGAAATGAAAATTTTTCAAACATAAGATACATCATTTATGGTACATGCACAAGATGGGGGAAAGTTGCTCTAAATGTACTCTAAAGATTCATAGATTGCAACTCTGACTGACCACCCAAATCATGCGTCCCCCACCCAAAGGAAGGGAAAACCAAGCGCTCACCTACCCAACCAAATGAAGGCAGGGAGAGATAAAGAAACTGCAATTAACATAAGCCGTTCCAAAAAATTAGACAAATCCTCCCACATGACATCCGAACCATTGATTGGAATTGATTCCTCCAGGCAAGGTCAAAAGGGATGCAATCTATATATCATTTAGTGTACATCTACATCATTTACAGTTGGACTAATCATTCAGAGATTGTTTGAATTATGTTCGCAGGGTCTTCAGTGTCACAATTTTAGTTTTGAAGCAACAATAACATAAATGTTGAGAAAGCAAGCACATATAAGTCAAAAGGCTAACATGACATGAAGTGGCACTTCCAATAAAGAAAACAAGTGCAAATTAACTCCAACATGACCAAGCCCCAAAATATATCACAACAACAATCATGGCAAGTCAGGCTTACCCTTTATAACTTTTCCCTGGCCAATCTTGAAAGTGAAAGGCTGCTGTCCAGGATCCTTTGTGCTGGCATGCGAATTCGAGGAAACACGTTGACTTAAATTAAATCTCCAAATACACTTAAAAACAAAATGGCAGCAATTCTTACCTCCAGAACTTCTGACCCAAGTCACCATTCTTCCCTGCAGGCAACCCAAAAAAACAAAAATAATAATAGGAAAAGCCTCTGGCATTACACATCAAATAACAGTCATCAAACAAAAGTACTCTAAAATTTGAATTCCTTTTCCTATACGCACGCACGCAAACAAAAATCTGTACATACACGATGCAACTACAATTATCCGCTACCAAATCGTAGTTTCTAGTTCAAATTTTCATCAATTACAGTACAATAATTACAATTTTACTCAACCCAATTTTTTGCTGTTTTTTTTTTTTTTGAAAGAAACCTCTTAACGACCTCAAATCTCATCTCATTTTCCATAAACATTTCACAGAAACCAAACAGCAAGAAGAGTCCTAAAATTGACGATTTGGTGGAGTGAGCAAGAGCAGCGAGAAAGAAGGGAACTAACCGTAGCCGGTGCAGTGAACGGTGACGTTCTGACCGGCAAACGGCTTGGGACCTGTTCCAGGCCTGAGCAGCTGCTTCTCCACTCCCATATCTTTACTCTTCTGTGTTGTGTTGTGTTGTGTTGGGTTGCTGTGCGGAGCGTCTTGGGACGATATTTTCTGATCTCCGTCGCCGCTTCGGTTTATGTCTTATTTATGGCTGTAGTAGATACACACAGACGTCTGGTGTAATGATGTGTTGTGTGTGCGCGCATCATATCCTTTACCATCTCGATTTCGCATCCCTTGCAACTCAGTGTAAAACACAATTTCTTTTCTCTCTTTCTTTTATTAAAAAAATAAAAAATAAAATTTCGGAAACATTTCTTTTTCTCAAAAATTAATGTTAATTAACATTTAACATTTCTTCTTTTTTTTTTTTTTTTGCCTCAAAATATTTTCGGATTTGTTTATGCCTTCCTCGAGAACAAAGTCCCTCTCAAGGCGACTATCACGCGCGCCTCATGCATCGTGCCTGCTAGACATAATGATGTTAAATCTTAATGTCTTGTAAGACAACAAATTTTTTTTGCTGGTATACCCATAAAAAAAAAAAAATTAACGCAATAAAAAGCATAAATTTCATTAAAAAATTCATATATATATAATTTAATATATCTTTAATCAAATTATATTATATCAATGTAAGCCTATTGAGTTACTTCCACAGTGTTATTATTAAAATTTTCAGTACAAAAATTATTAGACAAATATTACACCTGGATTTGTTGCTCAATAGAGACTAAATTGATAATTTTGGTTTCTAACAATATTCTTTGAAATTATTTTTTCTCCCAATCATCATTTTAATTGATTAATTGCACCTCCCATATGTCAAAATTTGAAATTAAAACCTAAAATAAACTGTATGAGCCTCTCAACAAAGCAGAACAAGTTGGCCGAAATTGGAATTGGCGCATCAGCGTGCTGAAAATTGATATAAACCAAAATTGGCATCCACAACTGAAACCCCCAAGTAGTTTATACCATTCGTCGAGATCGCAAAATTGGCCTCTAATAAGAAATAGTACCAGAATTACCTTAAACTTTTCACTTATTGAGGCGGAGACAGCAATTACCAAACAATCCAGAGGCTAAGACCTATGTGTTGAAGGCCACTATTTGACACAATTACTCTTAATTTACAAATGGGCATACAACTCGTTATGTACAATGCGGGCGGGCACTCTTGTTGTACAAAAACCTGGGGCCAAAGCGACCCGATCCCTTGAAAGCCCTGAGAACCCCCAAGAGAAAGAAAGAACGAAAAAAAGTTAAAAAAAAAAAAAATTCAGCTTTGGCCACGTAAGAATTGGGGCAACTTGCTTTACAATACTTTGATACTATTCCCTAAAACTCAATGCCAGCCTCAGCTTCAGATAATCTCTCGTCATGCTGATTCAACAAGTAATCACAAATTTCTAAAAGCTGATCGGCAAGGGGAGGAATACCAGGGTTGCGCCCATCATTGTATGCATGAGCATTGTAAGTAATCTGCCAGACATCGTGCCTGAATTCCTCTCTATTCTTATATTCCATGTTCCTCGCCTTATTCCTGATTGTTGAGAGATCCATGGGACGCTCAATGATATCCAAGTAGTCAGGAGCCTCCTTCTTGGACACTGGTTTTAAGAAAAGATAGGACACATCCCGCCTCTCTTTAAGAGTATCCACAATTTGCTCCAGCACGTTTGCCAAGCCAACCTTTTAAGGAAGATGGAATTTAATGAACTTTGCTCAAGTGTACATGAAAGAGGGAACCAAATCCAAGAAAAACGAAAAGAAGAAATAGACCCTAACTACCGACCTTGAACCTTAGTTGAAATGTCATATGAAATAGCCCCAACTAATGGAAAAGTAAATTAGCCTTTAAGAGCATCTTTCTAATAACAAAATGAAAGTAAAAACCATGACGACCAACCCCAGCTGATGGAATTAGTGAAGAGATGTCAGGCTCATCTGTTTCCTGAGTTCGATCACCACATCCAATGAGCACGCAAAACCCAGACGGTATTTGTTGATCCAGTCAACCAGTATGACAAGGTGAGACCTGGTCAGTCTACACTGCTTTTTAGTCTCTACAAAGCTTTTGATCAAATTTTCAATATCGATTTCAAGTTTGGACCGTCAATCTTTAATTTCTCATTCAAACAGTCACATTCTCTTACTCATCTACAACCTATTTCCTATCTAAACACCTCCACACCAAGGCTCTATCAAACCCAATATCAGAAATGGAGGAGAGAACTTACAGATGCGACTGATGACCCACAAACAGTATGATGTGAGAACCCGTGTTTGTGTTTGCATGTGTGAGAGAAATGAAAGTAACCCAAATTACGTGGCTTCTTGACAGAGCATGGAAGAGGAAATAGAGGACTGTCAAAGTCACAAGTGATCTTTCCAATTTCAAGGTCCCTTCTTATTTTGGTGTTTTATTATTCCTTTTTACCCCCCTCCTTCTGACCTTATTAACTTATGGGATGGGGCAATGGGCTTTTAGTTTTCTCCTTTGGTCTTTCATTCAATTGGGCTTCCTTGTGTTTTCTTTGACAACATTTGCACATACCATGTCGGTTTAAAGGCTGTACAAACTATCAGACACAAAACCTATAGAAAAATGACAACCCACAGTCCAACCTAGTGGTTGGACTATTAACCTAGCCACCCACGCACCTGTCCAGGCCAAAGCTTCGGCCAGTTTTTTGCAATTATGAATACGATTAAGCTTGTGCAATCTCAAAATGCAATGCAAGAAATGCACAAAGGTAACTAAACTACAACAACATGCAAAACGAAACAGAAAAAGCTGGGGCTTGAAGCAAAATCTGATCCCATAAATCCATCTCATCAGTTGTCATCTAGAACAGAAAACATAAAAAAGAAAATGCCATGCAACAAGAAGAATAGGATAGTCCCTGGCTATTGAACTGTATCCATTGTCCATCTTGGAGGATATGTATGATGGTAAATGAGAGGCTACAATATAAATTGAGGCCACAGAAACACCATATGCATAGAACAAACCACATGGGAGAAATAACAAGGACAACGAGATGGCATACCTCTCCACCCCTGCGTCGTTTTGTCACAGGGGCATACTCTGCACCATACCTCCCCAACTCAGCAACAGGCCGCCTCTTTGCACCACGATCTCTTTCTGGCATCTTTCTGTCATTTCTTGCCCTGAAGTCTTCTAAGTAGTCATCATTAATTTCAACCTTCTTTTTCTTCTTTTTGGCTCTACGTTCTTCCTCCCTCTCCCTTCTAATGGCTTCTTCATATCTTTTAAGTTCAGCTAGTCCTTCTCGTCCATCTAGCATCCTGATTTCTTCCTCACTAATCCTCCTAGTTCTCGTTTCTCCCGTTCTCCCTGCAATACTTCTCTTATCTTCCTCTCCCCACCATCTTCTCTCCTCCCTACCTTTCCGCTTAGCTAGCTCCCCAGTGAAATGTATGCTCCTTTGCTTCCTATGATTCTCAAAACTTGACAATTCAACTATTTTTTTAGTTTTTTGGTACTCAAATCCAGTGCTTCCATCCTGACTGAGCTGGTCCAGATCAATGATCTCCTTGGGCCGTTTGATAACTATTTTCTTGTGAGCCTGCTCTCTTTCTCTTTCTGCTGGTGGGCGTATTACAATAGAGGGCTTATGAGACTCAACATGATCTCTGTCTGTGTTTGTTGGTGGTTTTATAACAATAGAGGGTTTATGAGATTCAACTCGTAAATCTTCAGATTTTGGCTTCTTGGAAAATTTTATTTTGTTAACTTTAGAAACAGACTTATTTGCAGTTTCAGCACTCGTGCTGAAAAGTTGGACTTCAAAAGGATTATGTTGGTCAGAAATTTGTCCAGCTACATCTGCAGGCTTATCAGGAAAGTTTTCAGCAGTGCCACATTTAAACTTCACTGGGAGAGTTTTGACCTTCAAATTTGATTTTTCATCCTCAGAAGCTTCAATTTTGGATGCACTCTTGGAGATGGCCTTCTTTTGCAACTTCTGCTGTATCTTACTTGAAGGTTCTACAGAATTTGATTTCCCAGGAGTCTTTTCCAGATCTTTAGTTTCAATCTGCATTTCAGGCTCTTCCCTATACTTGGGGCAGTGCTTGTTGGTCCTCATGTGGCCAAGCTGGTCAATTGAAAGGTAAAAAATCAGAAATCTTAGAAGGTGATGAGACACTCACCAGAAAAACTGCCTTGATGTACTCACCTGACCGCATGCTCCACAAACGAAACTCTCTCTTGATGATTTCTTCTCCTTAAAAGCCTGAAATTTAACACAAGAAAATTGAGGCTACTTCTGGAAGTAAAAAGAAAATCAATTGAAACCTTGTTCGGCACTTTCACAGAAAGCACTTAAAATGTCACAAACTGTGATGCCTAAATGGATATTCAAGCCAGACAGCCACCACTCTCCAACACTAAACTTTCCAACACACACAAACACAAAGCTAATGAAAAAAAGACATCCCAATGCATGAAGCTCCCACACTGTGGGGTCTAGAGAAAGGCCAAATGTGCACAATACTCTGTTTGTACAAAGAGAGGCTGTCTCTATGGCTTGAACCTGTAAACTATAAGCCGTAATTGAGTAACTTCGCCATTACACCAAGTGAATATAGCAGTTTAAATAGTTGAGCCCTTGTCAAGTGAATATCTAAACAAGAGAAGTTACTTTAGGTAACAATAAAAACATTAAACACAGATGAAGATATTTCTAGGCTTGGCCAAGATAACTCTTCAACCTAACTGCAGTGCAAGTACAGCCAATGGTAAACCGTCTTGTGGTCATTTTTTTTTTTTGGGCAATAACCGTCTTATGGTCAAGAACTCTAGAAATGTATAAATAAAAAGGCTTGTAAACAAATAGGACTTGTGAACCATGTACAAAGGGAGTAATAATAAAGTCTGCCTTTCCACATCATGCAAAATCAGACTTGAAGCAATGAAATAAAAGTTAAAACACAAATGATAAACCCATTTTCTACAGGACTAACATTCCTCTAACGTGTATAAAACCTGGATCCAAAGCATAGTTAATTGTAAATCAAAGCATAGTTAATCCAACCAGCTCCCCATAGAAGACAAAAAGGCCAAAAAAACAGAGAAAGATAAATATGCTCACTTGCCTTAAGTCCATCTCCCAATATCTTCACTTTTGTTTTAATTTGAGGCATGTTTGAATCACCATCCCTTTTGATTTCTTTCACCTTCTCAGATATCTTAGTTTTGCTGAACAAAGTTTCCACCTGCCACCAAAAGAATGCAAAGTCACTAGGATCCCTAATCTCCTTCCCACGTAGGGAGAAATCATGAAATGATGCAATATAGCCAGAGAATTGAACAAGAATGGCCAACTCAAAAGGAAGGTCCACATGATTGAGAAATATACACCAGGTAACACATTTACCTCCCTTGATTCTCTAATGATGCCCCCTTTGGGGGTATATAATCCATTGGTTTGAGCTTGTTTAGTTTTCTTAACCCTTTCTACATTGTTGACAAAATTTGATTTAGGGCCAGGTGCCAATCCTGCAGCAAGTCCTACAAATTTTGTTTTCTTCTTCTTCTTTTGCTCCGCCTCATAGTCTGCAGTATGGTGGTCTCCATAAGTCGTATATCATAACTGTAAATAATTCTTCCAACAATATGCTGACCAGGTACACGTGGTTAGTTGGAGAACCTAGCCTATAGCATCATCATTTTGCTCATGATATGGTATGCATATTATCATAGAAATATTTTGCTACCTCTTCACAAATTAATATACAAATAAATTATTAAACATATTATCCCAATAACTTCCTGTGTGGAGACATACAGATGCCACTGCATCCAACCTCTGGTTGATTGAAACAAGTTATCTATTGAGACAGATTTGAAATGTATTATTTAGGTCTGATTATTCATGAATCCACAAGATGATACAAACACTCATGTATTGGAAGTGACTGAGAGGCAGTAGAAGACAAGCATACCATCCATGAGCAACCTGCACAATTCAGCTGCCTCAGCAGCTTCATCTTCAATTTCCTCCTCTGCCTGAGTTTGTGGTGGGTGCCTTCTCATTTTCAGCCCCTTTACGCCATCTTGTTTGTCATGCTTGCTTTCCTCGGTACCCTCATCCCCTTCACATTCCTCTGCATCAAGTAAATTTTCTAGATCTCCAGCAAAGGAATCCAGATCACTATTTGCTTCAGAGTCGCTATCATTTTCATCAACATCTGCTGCTGATAGAGACTGAACTTGTCGATCCCAAATTTCTTGACACTTTTCTCTTGTTTGTTGTTGCAGCTGAAGAAAGGACATCCGCTGACCACGTGCATATTTGCTGATAGTTGTCGGATCAACCTTCACACCTGATGAAGCTTGTTCACTAGAAAGCTTACGTATCATAGCAATACGATGCCACCTAGTCTGTTTAGCAATCTGTTCCTCAGGAACATTGAACTTAAGAAGAACCTGCAATCAAAGAATAATTAAATGGACTAACTTCCTTTTTTTCGGTCATCTGCATCCATTACTGTTAGCAGAACATAGCAGATAAATATAGCAAGTTAGAGGGTTTGGATGGCAGAAAGATGAATCCTTTGTCGAAAAGTAAAAAGTGAACTATTGCTTGGTGGCAAGCTTTTTCCAGGATGCAAGAACCAATGGCAGAAATAGCTACAAAAAGGCACAAAGACAAGAAGAAGAGAGTGAAATTATTAGGAATGTTAAAAGTTAACACAAAGCAGATTGAGTAATTGAGATATCCTTGTATCACTTATGATATCTAAGCAGTTTACTATCAAGTTCTTGCAACTTAATATCAAAGTTTAGCTCACATTCCATTCTTCGAAATGAGATTCATTTTGTAATAGCCACATCCTAAGGACCCAATACAGTGGTTCAGGCTTCTCGTAAGTTAGTTCAATTGGGACAGTAAACAAAATAGTAACTTTAGCACTTAGATTGGCATGCACTTTCACCATGGGAAATATATTACTTTTGCACAGATGGTTAAGCTATCAGGGGAGTTGATATTCATCAACAATGAGCCGTGGTAAAAAGGAACTTGGTAGCTAGATGCTTGATAATTTTTTCTGTCATGTAAGAGTTCAGTGTTAGCTTAACATGTTGGACTCCAGCAGCTAAATATCTACATGGCAACCCCAAATTCAATAAAGGAAAATATGTGTTGTGGAAAGTATCACTCTTAAAAGGTTTCTTTCATGGATAGCAAATAACTTACTGAATTTTATTGCTTAGTATGGAGGTTACAAGACAGGGTTCATCATTCCACACCCATTATAAAACATTTCACATTCAGACCAACATGTATTACTTCTACTTAAGGGAGTTGAACAACAATCAGCCCCAATAATACTATATGGGTTAGTTCCCTCACTATCATTTCATCCATACACCACAATCATATTCACTTGAAGTAAATTGTGGCCTATTCATGTAACTTATTGACATGTTTTTATTTCAAGTTTATTGGAATCAAGCTCACAAATAGTTTAAATAAAAACAGAGTACCAATAATCAGAGATAAAATCTACCTCTCGTGCAGCCTCCATGCTTAATCTACGGAGATCAGCATCTGTCCCAGTAAGAGTGGAACCTCCCCGACCAGCTGCAGCCTTTTTCTTCATCATTGCATTTGACACAGGTGCCTTGGGAGTGGCCCGAACATAGCTAAATCCTAGGCCCCGACCAGATGGATCACCAACACCAGTGATCTCGAGACGCTCAATATTGTCTCTATCCTGAAAAAGCAAAAAAATAAAAATTAGAGACCTTGCATTTAAAGGATGAGGCTATTTTGATAGCTCAAAGTCTCCATTCATGCAACTTTAAATAAGCAATAAGATTTGTGTTGAGTGGACAGAGATCCTCAAGCATGAAAATTAGCTCCCCACGCATAAATCATCATTACTTGAAAGTATAGCAAAAGAAGAAAAGGTAACCAAAAGTTGGAATAAGAAATCATCTAATTTCTTTCTGCACAATGCATATGTAGAAAATAACCTACAGATCACCACTGCACCTAATATCCTTTTATATGGTTGTTCCAAAAAAGTAGCAAACTCAAAAATGCTTGTCCACAGAAAGTCAGGTAATTGCACCAGATTCCAAGACAAACCTTTAAGGCAATGCCAACCTCTAACACAAGGAGAACAGATATATACTCTCATAAATCAGTAATATAGTTGTCTTACCTGGCTTGTGCAAGCAACAAAATTGCTACTCAGGCTCCATGGAGTTATCTGCAGCTCCCTCTCAATGTGTGATGCAGCAGCTAGAGCAATTGCCTCATCAGGGAGCTGACTCATTGCACTTGATACGCTAGTTGGTAGTGTTAACCTTGTAATTCCCAAGTGCTTGAGACGATATAGACCAGCTTGCATACTCTCATAGGCACAAACCTAAGCACCCAAAGAGAAGAGTAAAGCATGTTTCCAGTAATTAGACTGATGGTATGCTGCTAAACATTTTCTTCATGGTTAGTGTAAAAAATACAAGCCTGCGCTAAATTCTAAAGGATTGAATTTCTCTTTTTCCTTTAATGACATCATTTTGAACAAAAACAGCCCATGGAAAATCTAAACTATTGTTGTACAGAAATGAAGGTGCCCCATAAACTTGATGGGGTAGGGCAGATAGAAATAGAGGAAAATAGCAGAAAGGGAAAAAGAGGGAGAAACAAAATTCAGGGGTAGGGGAGAGAAAGGGAGGAGGAGAGATAACAGGAACAAGAGAGATAAACATCCTCAACATTTAACCAATAACCTAATAACCTCTCAGTTAAACATAATTTAGACCTATCTGCAGGCAAACATAAAGAAAACCCTAAAGTAAAAATACTAAAAGATAAATTACATATATGCATTACTTAAAGAAATTACTAAATAATGCATAACTAAATTCCCAATCATCCTAATTAAAAGTCCAATAAGCTCCTGAATCAGTTAAGTGGTCAATTTTAAGTCAAACATTTTGTACACACCATTAGTGATTTACAATTCTAAATCTTTAGTAGGAAATGGTAGACAAAACATGTGTGAGCTTGATTTAAGCAATCCAAGATAGGATATCCACTGTATTTCTTACAAAATTGTATCCCCATCCTATCCAGACTATATGTCCTAATTAGCATACCGACTTCGCCATCTAAGCTTACAAATGAACAAGCACCATTGCTTATCATATTAATCTCTGGAACAGCTGCATTATTAGTTAAACCCATATCTAGAAAAAATGTTTCGGATAAATTTGTTCAAATTAATCAATGGAAATGATCCAAACGACCAACAGAAACAGATAATAGATCATCTCCATGCAATCGTAAAAGATTTTGCCCTAAGAATGAGAAATGGGAACATAAATCAACAGAAGGATGAGACTCACATTCTCTGGCAGAACCAACTTTTTCAAATCCTCTTCAGATGGAATGGTGAAATCACGCTTCTTGGCCCAAAATAATTGTCCATTTGCATCCCTCTGTATGTTGCATATCCATGTGAAACAGTAAATTGAGTATAAATATAACCATACAACAATCAGAAAAAAGTGTCAACATCAATAGCAAAGCAACAACAAAATTTTCAAGTAAAATAACCAATTAGTCCAACATCACATATAGAGTATAGTATAGAGCAAACATACACGCAACACAGAACACTCCTTAAGCTTCTTTCGTAAAATGGTATCTGAAAGGTTTGGGAATTGAGCTGATAATTCATCTGCACGGATCCAAGGAATCATGCCACGTTTTTCAGCAGCTCGGAACTCACGATAAACATACACCAATAGCCTATGTGTAATGTATGCCTGAAGATTCTTAGATCCAGGAGAAAATACCTCCATGAGGGGCTCCTGCAAAGAAAAAACAATAAAGTGAAATACATATGTGGATATCTGCATCAAAGAATCAATAAGTATCAATAAACTAACCCAAAATATCATGAAAAATAATCCTCAGTGAGGTTGAAAAATGGACTTGAGGTTTTGCAATAAAACTGGCATTCCAAACTAAATCAAGTTCTATGAATAAGAACCAATAATACTAAAATATTGCCTTGCTCCCACCCTAAATAACTATCCTTTAATTATAAATTTATATAAAAATACACATAAATAAACCTCTCAAAATGTTGGAAAACTTTGGTCAGTGACATGTTTAACTTCAGCAATCTAATGAAAATTATACCAGATTTTTGGTGAAGCGCTTACAAATGGACAAACCAAAACTCAACACCAGTTCAAGCTTGGCTGAGAGAAATTGTTTGTGTCAAAGATTGCATCAACCTCAATTTGAGATCTAAAAGACATCTGGAACTTGGCTAAAAGTCTATTTGGTGGAAGTGTTAGTTAAGTTTAAGCCACATGGAAAATTAGAAACTTAACATTGCAGATTAAAAATACACACCAACCACAGTGAAATTGAGAGACACCAGTTGATTGCCAAAAAAGCTGCTTATAACAACAGATCTACAACAATAACATAACTGACAGTGCAAAACAAATAAAAAAAACCATTAGGGGTCCAAAACAGGTAGCCTTAGCCATTAGCACAGAACAAAATGTTAAAAAGAAAACAAAAACCCAAATTGCATGCACCACTAAAGAAATCAAGAAGATAGATTACAGCAAAGAGTGTAAATGATGAAGCTATAACAGACCTGTTGTCCAACAACAGCAATTCTGTCAATGCGTCTCACAGAAAGCTTTCCTTTGGCAGAACGAACCAATAAATAGTCAGTAGATGGCACCTTGTGGGGAAATACAGGTGCCTTATACATGTTTGTTTGAAGAGATGATTGACAGCTGCCAGCTTTTATGTCTCCAAGGAAAGGAGATTTATCGTTAGGCTCTAGTATTGCAATGTTTCCCAAGCTGTGGTTTCCATTCCGTAACAAGACCCCAGTTTGATCACCAGGGCTTGATTTTTGATAGTAAGTACAGAGGTTTGCACCCATGCCAGCATTGCTCAACAATAAGGGTCTTTCTTCACAATATCTGCATTTACAGAAAATAGATCAGCCTCAGGGAATCTCATTTCCACAGACATGAAAAGAAGCTCCCTGAAACTCCTTTCATTTAGAGCACTTTTTTTTTCTTAAAAAAAAAAAAA
>CM038599.1:10733375-10843431 GCA_021533255.1 Ceriops tagal | reverse complement strand
CCCCGCCCCCCCCCCCCAAAAAAAAAAAAAAGATCCAACTGTTTTTTTTTTTTTAATAAATCTAGGGTTTCATTCAAGATTGCTTCTTACAACTAGTCGAACTAGTTTCAGATTCTCAATTAGCTTCATCGTGTACCAATACCCACGCATATTCTTTGGCCTTTATTTTATCAACAATGAGGAACATTTTTCCTGCATTTCCATTCTAAAGAAATATTCTTTTGCTGGGGTGCTTGCCCTTTTTTTTGTTTTTTAATTTAATCCTTCTCTCTTTTCTCCTATATATTTTCTTGGATTTTCACGCGATTGCAGCCCCTTCTCTGGGCGCTTGCAATTAGAAGACCTTTATATTGCTAATTTTGACTGCTGGACCTTTTGGGACGCCTTTATTTCTTGTTGAGATCCATTCTTGAGTTTCATGAACTTTTAGAGGCTTTTCTTTGCTCCTCGGACCGCTTTATATGGGTAGATATCCATTGATTAAGAATTAGATTTTCTTTTTCTCTCCTTTTCTTTTCTGTTCCCACCTTTTTGATCGGAAGGTGTGATTGGATCTCTTAATTCACTGAAATCTTGCATGCTAGCATGTTAGGTTATTTTATTTGTAAAATTTTAACTTTTTTTTTTTTTTGGTAAACTCAAAGAAGCTTCTTGGATTTCTCTGCAAGCTCAACAAGGAGGAAAGTTTTTTCTTTTTTTGGATCAGATTAATCTTTCTTTCTTCTTTTTCTTCTTCTTTAAATATAAACCTTTTGTGTTCGGCTCATTTCAGTTTCTTATCTCGTGGGGACTGAAGGAAAATGGCAAGACAGAAGATCCAGATCAAGAAGATAGACAATACCACAGCGAGGCAAGTGACTTTCTCCAAGAGAAGAAAAGGGCTTTTCAAGAAAGCATATGAGCTCTCTATTCTCTCTGATGCTGAGATTGCTCTTATTGTCTTTTCTGCTACTGGCAAGCTCTTTGAGTACTCCAGCACAAGGTATTCTATTCATTATGCCTTTCCCCTTTTTTTTTTTTTTTCACGTATCAATTCTGGGTTATCCTTCTTTTGCTCAGCCAGTTTAGGAGGGGATTCTTTTCAAAACCAACTTTTAAGTCTCAACTCTCAACGGTATAAACAAAAGAGAGAGAGAGAGAGAGAGAGAGAGAGAGAGCGTGGTGGGGATGGGGGAGCTGGCATGGTGAATTAATTTGGTTAACTTGCATCATTCGTTGTGTGTTGAAACCATTTTTTGAGGACTGGATGCTCACCTCGTGTCTCCCGTCTTAATGCTACTAATGTTAATATATACGGCTTTGCTTTTGAAAATTTATTTTACTTGGTACAGGTTGTGACGAAGTCCCGTGAAAAGGTGCTCTAGTTTTAATTATCCAAAAAAAAACAAAAAGTGCACTAGTTTTTTCTTAGCCATCAATTAGCATTGTTCCTGCACCCTTACAGGATCGAACGGTAAGTTATTTCAGGAATACTCAAAAAACTTTTTGGGTAAACAAGGATGGATTCATTAGGTGATATGGTTTTATTGAAAGCAGATTATTACCTTCTTGGAGTTCTCGTAAAATGCGGAGTACGTGCAACTGATTAAGTTCGAAGTACATAGTTTAGTTCAAATGAGCTACTAAACTTCTATGTATTGAATTCTTAGTTTCAGATTTAGGGTTTAAATCTTAGTTTCGTACAAACAAAAAACGGGCCTCTACGTGTTGAATTAGTTAGAATGACCGTGGCCTCCAATTTAATCCATTTCCCTTTACTAGTTATTAGGCAGTAAAATAGTGGATTATGTGTAATATTGGTTAATCAAATTATTTCTTATGATTAGGTTTTTATCCGTAATTTCTTTACAATTGGATTCAATTTCATTTGTTTCAGGCATTATTCTCATAGTTGCTTGAAGAACTCGATACGATTACGTTTACAAGTTTTAATTAAAGAATTAATTGCACCCATCATAATTGAGCCACATCAGCCATAAGTATTCATATATTAAATTGACTGCAATCATAGTATCACTTGTGATTAGAACTTGAGAGGAATCTCATTCTGACATTCTTTTCTTCTACATATTCTGCAACAAAAGAGACATGTCAATACTCATTTCCTTATTCCAAGAGCTTTAAAAGAAGGGGGCAAAATAAGTAGTCTTCAAAGCAACTAAAGTGAAGTGTTTTGATAGATATTTTTTGTTTCCTTCTTCTAGTTGAAGAAGCATGGAGTTTGAACTCAAAATTTCACCTTAAATTTTATATATGGTAATCATCAGTCTATATCTAGTAGTTATGCTAGTTTATTTCTAGTGATTATACAAATTCAACCACTCAAACCCGATTTAACGAGACAGTGGGTGTGGACTTTTCGCTTTTCTGGTCTTTATGAACAAAACCTAGATGCCATGGATTTGCCATAATCTAGGGGTTTGCTTGGTCGTTGATTTACTAACTCACTAACAAGAATGATTATAGCAGAGAATCAGTGATCGCAATTTCCTTGTCATAAAAACGACCAAAGAAAAAAAATTGTGAGTTCGCAACACAATTACTCATGGTGTTTTGTTGATTGCAAATTAGTCACGAATGTCGTATGTTTCAATTCAGTTATCCATCACATAACATGCAGCTCCTTGCTGGGCCAGCAAGAAGATCTCTATGTCCTATTAAATATCGATGCCTATTATATGGGTGGATATGGTTTAGTATGTAGGATCCAAGGCTGAGAGGGAAATTAACAATCTTCTTTCACGAAGCCCCAATCTTTGGGAAAAATTCTTAACAATAATTGGCCCATCTTTTGTTGTTAAAGTGTGAGGCAGGTGGTTGAACGGCACAATGGTTTTTCACAAGATCTCAACAAATTGGTTCTGCCAACTGTTGATCTGCCTGTAAGATGTTTGTCCCTCTTTAAGTTACTGCATGCATCCGCGGATGTTTGTGTTGGTGCGATTGAAATTGTAGATGATTACATGATCATGGTAAGAAACTGGGTGAAGGAATGAAAATTGATGAAACCAACATTCTTGACACGATATTCATTTTTATACCTACATGGAAAGAAGAAACTGCATCAATATTGGACAACTCGTCCACCATTTTGTAAATATACTCATGCCCTTTATGACCCCATGAAATGACCATAGAGCATGAGGCTCTTATTTTTAAATTTGGATGCTAGTTAGCTGCTGTATATCCCATTATGCTCAACAGTAACTTATCAATAAACTTGCTGCAGCTCCTATATGTATCGTGACATGATCTTCCTATAAGTCGACCATTGTGGGATGTATCCTGGATCTGCTTTGCAAAGGCAGACAATAAATTGTAAATAACTAGTGTTTTTGATAGCCTAGTTTAATTGCATTTGAAATTTGCAGCCAAATAACCCTAATCTAACTGAAAGAAAATGACGAAAAGCTAGGAAATAGATTTTGGTTAGAAAGTAATCTGCATGTCACTCCACTTCTAGTGTTTCTTTCCTTCTTTGGATCTCATGTTTCATTTCAGCAATATGATGTTGCTGCCCTACGGCACTCCTTATGCTGGCTAGATTCTACAAATGAGAATGGATTTGATTGTCCAAATTCTAGGATAGCCTGATTAAATTATTAGGAGCTTTTTTGTCTTTTCTGTCTTTTTAGGTTGATGATTCTTCGTGTACCATGTTGAGCAAGGAATTTGCAAAGAAGACTCGTGAACTGAGGTAGTCTTGCATGGCTCGTATATTTACATACCTAAAGGCTATCAATTTTGTAGCAAAACAGGCGTGCTTTGCAATTATCAAAAAAAAAAAAAAAAGAAAAAGATTCTGAAGAATCATCCAATGGTGACAGGCAAATGAGAGGTGAAGAGCTTCAGGGGCTGAAAATGGACGAATTACAACATTTGGAGGGATTACTTGTAGGAAGTTTGCGACGTGTTGCGCAAACAAAGGTTTGTGTGGCTTTTCTTACTTAAGTTAGATTAATTTTTTGGATTAGTATGTTACAAACTTGACTTGTAGACCATCAACGTAAATTGTGCTCCTGTGTATGTGGTTCAGGATGAAAGAATTGAAAATGAGATCAACACCCTTAGGAGCAAGGTCACCTACTTTGGAAATTTGAAATCTATTCCCAGGGTTTTTTAATCACCATGAAAAGAGTATAATTTATAATATTTTCTCAAAGGTATTAAATGTGTTTTGTTGTCTCTGTCTCTGTCTCTTTCTTTTTTTTTTTAATTTGCAGAAAATCCAATTAATGGAAGAGAACCAATGGTTAAAACAGCAGGTGGGATTCTGGGGTTTTTATGTTTCATTTCTTTCCTGTTGCCCACTTTCTCACTTGTTGAGTTATCCATTTGGCAGGTTATGAAATTCCCGATTGGCCAAACACATATATTTGAACAAGGCCAGTCGTCAGGCTCTATGATGACCAATAATATCAGCTTAGCTGATCCTGTTCAAGACTCTGACACCTCTTATACTTTTCTTAAATTGGGGTTGGTTCTATCCATCTTTCATGCAAGGAGCACAACTCTGCACCTGATTAATAATAATAAGAATCCGGTCTTACATATGATAATATGCTTAATAATCTGCAGAACTGCATTTTAGTTTTTTACAATAATTTTTTTGGACCCCCAGAATATCCATTGCGTGAAAAACTATTAAAATGGGACAGCCTTCCCTTATTCATAAAGCTACTCTCATTCCACTTAGTGGTTTGATACCCCAAATCTTAAGTCTAAATTCTTGATTACGGAAGTTTTTAATGATTTTTTGCCATCTTAAAGAAGAAAAAAAATGAAAAATTATTCTCTTTTGCAAATTGTAAAAAGATTTTATGGTTTTGCCTGGTAGTTAGATACTTTGGCTGACTGCAACTTGAAAGTCTTGCAGGTTACCGTTCCCTGACTGAATTTGAACGAATCAATGACATTGCGGTTCGAGTATAAATACTAAGGCCCTTTCATGTATTCTTATGTAGAAGATGATGACGGAAGTTAATGAAATTAAATGAATCGCATGGTTTCAGTATCGCTAGTCCGATCCCCCTGATTATTGGAAATGTGCTTCAATATGAGTAGAAGGAAGAAGCATTTGCAGGTAGCCAAATTCTTCTCAGGGAGTGGCATTTACAAGTTTGTGCACACTTTTATTTTTGTCCTTGACGCTATATTTACAGCCCGCACGAAGAAGTTCCGTTGGTTCTGGGAAATGTTGTTTGTATACTTTGTAGTGTAATGAATCTGAATAAAAGTGTATAGGGATTGTGATTGCGATTGAATTGGAAGGCAATACTGTAATGTAGAGAGCAATGCGACTTGTTTGATTAAGCCTAAGGAACGAACAATATATGTAAATTTCGTAATCTTGATTTGGCAAACGAAAGGGTTGGTTGTTAAATTTCGGTGCAAGTCAAGTTTTTGGATGTTTGTCCTGATTGGAATTTTCTGGTCAATGCGTTAAGCTTGCAGGTACGTGTAATCCGAGGCCAACGAATGTGCACTTGGATCCTTCCCCTTGCCGTTCCACCGTAGGCTCACTGGGGTACGATACAAATTAGCCCTAGGCAAACAAGATAAACTACTAATACTAGATCCAACGGTTCTAAGTCATCCGTTTGGGCGGCTCTCAAATTCATTCTCTCCAACCTTAAGGTCACGAGAGAAACTGTGCTTCTGTGACACAAGCGCCCATATTAAATGTTAATTTAAAAGTTAAAACGGGGTTACACTAACGCGGTGTAAGCACGCGCTAAAGGGGGAGCGTGGATGAGAAAATAGTACGTCGTTTGTGCGTTATAGTCGTTGGTTCCAGCTAAAGACCTGCTCCAAATTGCACGGCTCTGCACACCTTGATCCATTCCCTCCCCTTTTGCACATCTCTCTCTCTCTCTCTCTCTCTCGCTAGTATCTGAAAGTTGCGGTTTCCCAATTGGGGTCGAGGTAATTAGCAACATGGACGAAGAGTATGATGTAATAGTTCTTGGGACTGGCCTCAAGGAATGCATCCTCAGTGGTCTTCTTTCCGTTGACGGACTCAAGGTACGGCTCATTTCTCTTCAAGCTATCGGCAAGCGTATGTGAAATAGATAAATTCAATCCCATAATTCTTTGTCTTTTTTACGTTCATTAATAGAATAACAGTACTTTTGCTAGGGGACTGCTTTGTTGAGTTGACCAAGCATCCTAGGTAGACAGAGGATCTTACTTTTGGTGCCCACTTATCGTGTGCAATTTCCATAAGGGCTCCTTAAGCAATTCACGTTATAATATTTTGTTGACTAGTTCAGATCGGAGACATCTGAATATGTTTTCTTTGAATCGTTGTTTGAAACAGGTGTTGCATATGGACGGAAATGACTATTATGGCGGCGAATCAACCTCTCTCAATCTCAATCAGGTGACTCGGCTCATGGAACTACTGCTGTCTTGTTTCATTTGCTAATTTGCTCGACAATCTTGCCTTTACCTGACCATCAGTTTTCCTATTCTTGTTTCTGCATTTTTTTTTTTTCCTGTTTAACTCTCTTGATCATTGTAGCTTTGGAAGCGCTTCAGGGGAAGCGATAAGCCATCAGAACACCTGGGTGTAAGCAAGGAATTTAATGTTGATATGATACCAAAAGTATGTATCCCAGATCATACTGACTAGTCCATTTGTTTACCGATGAAACAAGCTTAGTGGCTCTGTTGCTCTGATGTCTTAACACCCACTCTAGATATTTTTAACATGCCTTTTAGGTTTTGTCACTGCACAATGTGACACAATTTGAACCGATGTAAATATCGTTACTTCTCTTCTTCCCCACATTGCTGTAATCCTTATCTTCCGAGGTCCTTCGTTTGGGACTGCACTGGACGGTGTAGGAAAGAAAATGAATGAGGTTGTGAGACTAAAAACACAAAAAATTAATGTTTATAGCTGAACCCGTAATTGCTACAAATCTCTACGCACTTGAAAGCTTTTTCCTTGCATGAAGTGGCATAATAGTCTACCATTTGCAATGCATTTAGAAATTGCTAGCTTGGCAATAAATTGGCTCTTAACATGTTATACTCGTTCTTTTTTTCTCATTTCTCTTTCTATTTTGCTGTGGTAGTTTATTATTGCCAATGGTGGTTTGGTCCGTATTCTCATCCACACGGATGTTACCAAGTACCTCAATTTCAAGGCTGTTGATGGCAGTTTTGTGTACAATAAAGGAAAGGTATGGCGCATTTACACTGATTTAGATTGTCTATTTTCTTTGAGGTGGTTTGTTGTCTCAAAGTCAGCCAAGTGACTTTATGTTTTTGCTCAAGAGCTACACTGGTATTGAACCATGATTTTCAGATCTACAAGGTTCCAGCAACTGATGTTGAAGCACTCCAATCAACATTGATGGGACTGTTTGAGAAGCGCCGTGCTCGAAAGTTCTTCATTTATGTCCAAGACTATGAAGACACTGATCCAAAGTCTCACGAGGGCCTTGATTTGAACAAAGTTACAGCAAGGGAGCTTATCTCGTAAGAGTCTCGTCCATATAGTTGCATCTATATATGTGCATGGTGTGTTTAGATGTATTATTGCCCATGGATGAGCGGCCTTGGACACTGATGTTAGCTGATATTTGCATATGCCAGAAAATATGGGCTCGAGGATGATACAATTGACTTTATTGGTCATGCCTTGGCTCTTCACCTCGATGACAGTTACTTGGATCAACCAGCTCTGGACTTTGTAAAGAGAATGAAGGTTCATTTACAACCTATAATGCATTTGTGTTTCTCAATAACAAAATTTCTGATTTGAATTTCTAATCTTTAAGTTTTATTGATATTAAAAGTTTCCCGTTTCCCTGTTTGTTTCCAAAGCTTTATGTAGAGTCTGTGGCACGCTTTCAAGGTGGATCACCCTACATCTATCCACTTTATGGACTTGGAGAATTGCCTCAGGTTTGATTGAGTCTGTAATTTCTCTAGCTTTAGACGAGGAACATAAGTTGCTTTGACACCTCTTAGTCTTTTGGCAGGCGTTTGCCCGTTTAAGTGCAGTATACGGCGGAACTTACATGCTTAACAAGCCAGGCTGTAAGGTAAATCTGCCATGATATCTCTTTTCATGTCCTCTTTTTCCCTTGCATCATAAGCCTTGTGAATCTCTCAAGACCTGGTGTTTGCCAGGTTTCAAGCTTTAGGCTCAACAGAAAACTTTTGAATTCTGATTTATGTTAGCCTTTATTTCCACACGGTTAAATCTTAGGCTATATTCTAATTCTTTTTGATGACAGGTAAAGTTTGATGCAGATGGGAAAGCCATTGGAGTAACCTCTGAAGGGGAAACTGCAAAATGCAAGAAAGTTGTTTGTGATCCTTCATATCTGCCAGACAAGGTAACTTCCGACAACCTTGTGAATGAATGGTTGAGAAGAATCCTGTAATTTTCCACTGGTGGAAGTGCCAAGATAAATCCTTCTATGTAAATGGTCCTTTAATATGACAGGTTAAGAAGATTGGAAAAGTTGCTCGTGCTATCTGTATAATGAGCCATCCTATTTCAGACACCAGTAATTCTCATTCAGCCCAGGTTATCCTGCCACAAAAGCAACTAGGGCGCAAATCAGACATGTATGTCACACAAATTGTACTTCACATGTTCTTTTGCATAATAAAATCTTGATGAAATATCGAAGTAAAGAAATGTACGAATGAAGCCAAGTAGCTTCTTAGATATGTTTCTTGACTGACTTTCCACATTGCTTCAGGTACCTCTTTTGTTGTTCTTACGCACATAATGTTGCTCCAAAAGGAAAATACATTGCTTTTGTTTCAACTGAAGCCGAGACTAGCAATCCTGAAGCAGAATTAAAGCCAGGAGTCGATCTGCTTAGTCCCGTGGATGAGATATTCTATGATACTTACGATAGATTTGTACCTACGAACAATCCCGAAACTGACTGTTGTTTCATATCAGAGGTAAGGTGACATGCATTTATCTCTTTGTGAGGAAGCTGAAGTGCATTGATCAATTGCTCACTCTCTTGCTTCCTCTGGGAAAAGATAAGCGGCTAGTTGCATTTGTTCTTCAAGTTAGTTATCTTCTGTCCCATGCATATAGAAGTTTGTGCGCGAGCATGTGCACATCATAAGTCAAGACACGCATGAGATCATAATCTTATATAGAACCTACTGGATGCTCCAGCGGTCTGCCTTCAATTCTTTCCTGGAGAGTTCAGACTAAAGCACTGAGAAATGTTGATATTCTTTGCAGAGTTATGATGGGACAACGCACTTTGAGACCACAGTTGATGATGTGATCGCAATGTACAGTAAAATAACCGGAAAGGTACCCTCGGATGACGAGAAATATGCATTGCATGCTTCGTTAGACTGCTAGGATGGTGCTGGTTATTTAAGGATAAATGGGAATCTTTTGTTTGTAAGATCAGAACTCAGAAAAAAAAAATGTGGGTTTCTTTGCATGACTGACTGGGGTTCTGCTTGGTTGTGTGGTTCAGGCTCTTGATCTTTCTGTGGACCTGAGTGCTGCAAGTGCCGCTTCCGAATGATTGGCAATTTTAAGTGGTGATCAATCATTAAGTATTGGAAGAACTGCACAAGCCATTTTTCCTCTTCGGATTCCCTCTTGTTGACCCAAACAAACAAAAGGGAAAACTTTTCCACCGCGGGAATCTAGCGTCTGAGTCACTGTTGCAATTTGAAGTGTTTTTTTTTTTTTTTGGATTTGATTGGTTATCTTAATTCCCTAAATTCATTAGTACAAATGATGAACATCTTATTCTTTTTCTTTTTTCTTTTTTTTTAATGTGCAAAATTTTCCACGGGGGCATGATCCTGATTCTTCATATATAATCCTCCCAAATAAAAGAAATATTAGAAAAATATCAATTAAGGAGGGAATTAATCCAATAAAATAATAGAAAATGATGACAAAATGCAACAAAAAGGGAAATCAAAGTTACCGTTATTGGATAAAAAAATAATAAAAATAAAGAAACCAACGTTTTTACGTGTGGGCCCAACCCACTTAATAGTTGACTGCCCAATGCCGAGTATAAAAGATGGGCGGGCGCCCCCTCATTGTTCGGCGTTCACAGTTTGCAAGAAGCTTCCCATGGAATCTTCCCCAATCACAAAACTCATTTTATTTCTTCTTGTTATGGTGGCATTAGCGTCTCCGAAGAACGAGTGAGAGCAGCGAGTCATGACTCGGCGCACGAGTCCGAGGAAGCGATTCAGAGTGTTTGAGTTCGGAGAGGAGGACGAGTGCGTGGAGAAGACGTCGGAGAGGCTTCTTGGAAAGTTTGGAAACCCTAAGCCTAAGAAGATTCGCCGGAGGCGAAAGCTCCTCCGCCAGTCTTCTCCTGGCGACAAGTACATTTTTCCTGAGTGTTGTAAGTTTCTCTTACGACTCTTTTCTCCTTTCTTTTTACTGATTCTTTTTTGGTTGTCCTTTTCAATTCTTGGAAATATGAACATTGGGTTTTTCTGTTTGCTGGACCGGAAAAGTGCGGAAAATGGGGGTGAATTTTGAAAATCTTGAACTTTTGAGTTGATGTCTGCTCACTTCGATTCTTGTAAAAGTGGGAGCAAATTAATGGTAGACTGGGCTGTCTGGGTGATGTGATGTGAAGATTAGGAAAAAGCGGAAGAAAGGGAAGCTTGGTTTTCTGTGATATTGATTTTGATGCGGATATTTAGACCGTTGTTATGAGTTGATGTTCTCTTTTATTTATTTATTTATTTATTTTTCTGTTTGTATGTAAGAATGAGGTTCTTTATGAAGTTGAGCTCAATTGACATTCTGTTTGGTGAGGGAAAAATTACACAAAAATACTCAAGAATGATGATGATGCTCTAATTACTTGTCCTTATTTTCCTTATTTTTCTTTTCTCTCTCTCTCTTTTTTTTTTCTCTTTTTTAGTTGTATCTTCTAAAACCTAATGTGGCTTCTGCCTGCTCAGCTATGAACAATGGAACATGTGTAGGGTTTGAACTTGAATTGAACAACATTTAACTACGGTAGGTTTTGGAGAACATTTAGTGAGAAAGAGAACAGCAAATGTATAAATTTCTTCACTGTGATTCTCAAGGCTTGCCCCTCCAAGCCACCCAAAAAAATGACCAGTGACTGTAAAAGTGAAAAGAAAATGCACAATGTATTCACTTCTTTTAATCTGTCATGCTTCTTAGTCTTTATGGCCCCAGTGATTGAAAGTTGGAAAAAGACAAAAGGGATTGATGGCTGTTTGTTTTCCCCAGTTTGGGCTTTTCCCACAAAAGATGTATTTTTTAGATCAAAATTAACAAGTTTTATCAATAACATTTATCTATAGTTTATTTTAATTCTGATTAAAATGTCTTTTGTTACTTTTCAGCTTTACATTTACAACTTTTCTTAGGAAAAAGTTTTGGTCTCCTAGAGTTCTTTAAATACTAGCACATGCAGACTCGCACACATGCATTATGTATCCTTGTATATACCTACCAGGAAGGGCATTGTTGCGCACAGAATTCCCACATTGCATATTCTGCGGAGGGCTAGTTGTGGCCATCCTTTTGCTCTTATAAAGAGATTGTTTTTATAATTTGAACCCATAATCTTTATATCACAATGGACTGATCCTACTGTTCTAGGAAGGCTAAGCCTCATATAAATATGTGAACCGTGGGATGAAATCCTCCTATAAATCAAATGCTCATGTATTTGAGGATATGTGCATTCTATGCACTTCTATGAATGTTGGATAAATCAAGTTTTTTAGTATCTTGAATCTTTTATTGGTCCTTTGTGGTTAAGGAGAAAATGAAGATGAAGTTATTGGAAATTTGATCTAATGGGCATCTTTTCCTTTTCTGCATTTTGTTTTCTTTTATTTTTAGTGGTTGACTAGAAAGTCCATTGGCCTTTATACAATAAAACTGATGCGGCTTTCCCCATAACACAAGATTCTAGTCCATCCCAGGAATACTCGTTCATTTATTTTCCCATGTAGTTGTCATTTGTGTCAGTACTCTAGAAAAGGAAATTGAGAATGATCCTATCAATGTTTTCCCATTTAGAGACTCATGAATAATCATCTGTTAATTTTCCCTTGTATTTGCAGCTTGTAGCAGGACTCTAGAAAAGGAAAGTGGGAATGATCCTATCAATGTTGATGATGAACCAATTGATTTTGGCATTGGAGGTAGGGGACACCAGTGCTTGAGTTGCTGCATCTCTCCTTTGCAGTTTTTGTGCCCACGGATTTAATTGTTGCTTCATTCTTTTATTAATGCTTTGTTCTTCAAGAGACTCATGTGTGCCCATTTAAAATTTCCATGAAGTTTCAGCTTATATGGGGACTCTAGAGAAGGAAAGTAGGAATGATCCTGTCAATGTTGATGATGAACCAATCAATATTTGCAGTGATGGTAAGGGACTCTACTTCTCAATTTTCTTATATTTCTCCCCTGATTCATATTAAGCATTTTATTATTCTTTGCTGTATTTTCCTCTATAATTGCAGAAGAGACCAATACTCCATCTAGGGGAATTTGCAACCTGACAGTAGATATGGACATTAATGGTGTAGGAGATAGTCACCAATATTGTGTAACATGTCCTGTGTCCAGTCTGCAGGAAGGAAATGCTGTTAAGGATGAAGTTTCTGGAGTGGATAATTTTGTGTTGTCAAATTCTTCCATTTGTGAGGTATGCTAACACCTATCCTAATTGGCTTGGTACTTCTTTAATTGTTGAATTCTTTTTCTATGGATGGTAAAAAAAGAAAGTTCAGTGAAAGCTATCTATTTAATATCTGTTGCAGACTGAGCAAGTTGATGTCATATCAGATGACAATGACCAGACTGAGACGAATTCATCAACCCCTGTCTCTGCTTTTGCAAAAAATGAAGGTTCTCCATCAACATATGCTAAACTCTTGTACATTCTTCCATATATTTCTCTAATTTGAGGCCCTTTGTCCTTAGCTTGGCACACTAGAGATGGATTTAGTAGGTTATAACTTCAAGCTTTATGAAAGAGTAGTAAGGGACTCTTGTCACATTACCTAACACTTCCTTTTCTTTCTTACAGTTTCGTTAGAAGAATATATTGCAGAGTGTGGCTCTGTTGGACATGAAATCGTAAGTAGGTGCAACATAATTATGCTTAAGAATCTTTATTATTGTTGTTATTTTATTGGATTTGATAAGGTAGAACTCCAAAAGCTTTTATGGGCAATTAAGGTTTCATATGAAAAATGATGGAACCATCCATTTTCTTTATGTTTAATTGAATGCCTGATATTCTACCAGACAAACACACAGCTAACTCTGCTCTGAACGAAGTGCTTCTTAGTTGCATTGAAATTTTGCAATTAGTCTTATTGGTTAGGCATCAACTAGCTAGTTTTATATATTGTCTGGAGCATTCACATTCTGAAATGGAGTCTCATTGGAAGAATTCTCATGTCTCATGACCTTGAAAGGTGGTCAGCTTTAGTTTTTGAAAGAAGTCAGAATTATGGACCTTTGCGACTCTTTTTTTTCAATATTGCAGGACTTTGTGAATAAGACAGTCATTGTGTTCCCTGATTTCATATTGTTTGGAGACTTGTATTGCACACAGTCTCAGTTAACCTTCTCACGCTCCTGCATCAAAGTTGAGGGTTTAACTGTAAATGGGGAAAAGGGAACATTTAATGCTGAGTGGCCTGTTGGTGATATAGTTAATTTTGAGTCAGAATGGTGTGGGGTGGTAAGTTACCCTATCTTTACATTCTGCCATAGCATATTACTTGCCATAACATGTTTGATAGTTTGGGTAATTAAATAACTTAGCATCTCTGGATGTAGGTTAAGACTGCTGTTGTTAACATTCATTTTAAATCAGAGATTTCGGAAGGAAAGAAATATGCAAATAAAATTTCAGGTTTGTTCATTCTACATAGTTACTGTTGGTTCTATTTTGTGTGGTTTATATTGATGGGTCAACCTATGTTGGAAGGAGAACTTAGTGATTTATGCTCTTAAAGTATTACCTTAAAGGAATCATGCTGGTCCCTGGTGCATGTTAGAAATTCCTGGTTGTCACTACTGGCTTTCCTCAGATTGCTCATTGTGCCAAAGCTCCCAATGCTGTGCAGCCATTTTTTTTTTTTTAAATGCTTCTCTCAATTCTGTACTGGGTTTTATGCCATACATGAAATATATAATGTAAAATATTTTCACAGATAAACTTCAATGATGCCACATTGCCTTGTGAGGAGATCTAACTTATTTTTAGCTCTTCTGTAAAAGCAGATCATTAATTCCAATGCTTGAAATCTTCTAAGACGAAACCCTGTTGTGAATAATTCACATATATTCATAATTTATATATCTGGTTCTTATAAAAGTTGATAAGATGATGATCAAAAAGCTTATCTCTTCCTATGTCTGGATTTTTTGTTTATATGGCTCACAGTCTTCTTTTATTAAAGTTTCTGTTTCTGTGCATCTCTAGGAAATAGTACTTGATAAGAATGAAAATTGAACTTTTTGTAGCACTTGTGAGGAAATCTACTTTTGATAAACCCTTTATTTATGTGTTTTTTTTTTCCCTCTAGTAAATTTGGTTTTGTTTGATTAGAGATGTTTTGCAAGAATCTTGAAATGTCGAAAATTCATTCTGCATTCCTCACTGGGGAACTTATGTCATCAAAACTCCTGCAGGGATCAATTTGAAATTTTCAGTTTATGATCCTTGTTGGTATGAAGGACAAGAAGCAATCAAATCACTGGACATCAGATACAGGGATATCTGGAATCTTTCTTTTGAGTGAGTTTTTGATTGGAAATTATAGATATGTTATGTGGGGTGATATTTCTGCGTAATTTTTTTGGAGGGTTGGTAGCTTGTTAAGTACCTATTAAACATTTCAGGGTTTCATTTATTGTTGTTGGCCATGCTACACCATCATTAAATTTCTAGATTTGTCATCAGATGGCTTTGGTATCATCTATGTTCATTCTTCCACTAGATCTGATAGTAGGCATGTTCAACCCTGGTTTCATATCATTCTACTACCATTTTCTTAATTTAATTTGATACTTTTTTTTGCCTTGGTCTGGTTTATCTACTAATTCCATTTTTTTTTATTTAATTTGTTTTTGCCTCTTCTGCTGCAGTACTTACAACGAATACAATGAAAATGCTTTTCTGGGGCATGACTTGGCCATGTCAAAATCATCTCTTCCTTTGTAAGTCCTTTGCCTCAGAATTTAAGCCTGGTGTGCATGTGGGTGTGTGAAATGTGTGAATTTCTCTTGAGGGCAGTATTTGTGAAAAGTTATGAAATATGAATTTTTAGGTATGGTTTTGTGCTAGTTTCTAGCCCTCTGTTTGCATATCTTTATTCTATATATATATCAAAAGAATGCAATTTCTGTGCTTTATTTGTACATTTGCTCAAAATGATTTTACTCACTAAACATAATATGTGTTATCTACCCACACTCTTATGCTTGCCAGCCTTCTCTTTTCTCCCTTCATTTGAATCCTCAAACAATACTCATATGGTCTGTTCAAGATTTTGTTTCAGTCTTGGTGAGACTTTCGGAGAAATTGTTTATCCAAGAGGAGATCCTGATGCTGTTTCAATTAGTAAGAGAGATTTAGAGCTTCTTCGCCCAAACGCATATATCAATGACACCATAATTGACTTTTATATAAAGTAAGTTTGAATCAAGTTACTCCATGGCTATGTTTCACCGTGGTGGAACTTGTTACTTGTTTCATTTTGATTATTTGCCTTTCTAGGTACACCAAAAGCTGATATGTAAGCATATATTTTAGCAACACTTGGATTCATTTATTGTTTACATGTACTCGAATTTGACCATTTTCTAGATTGGCCTAAAAGAATAATTACTCTTAAAAATTAGAAACCTAGGTTCAAAGTAGTTCTGAAACTTAAAAATAGTAGTTCAGTAGGATAAAGGAGGGAAGCTGTACAAGGTTCAATGTTGCACTAGGATTTGCTTTTTGATTCTCATTGTTCAAGAAACACCCCGGTATTGAAATTTTCTCACCATTAGTTACTCTGTTATTCTTGCTATGCTCTTCAAAGCCAGACTTAAATTGAGCCTTTTTACCTTTGATTCTTACAACACATTTTAGGATCCTTTCCGGTGTAGTAATTGAAAATTAAAACACTAGCTTCTTACTGTTTTGATGGGGTTGTTGCCTGTGAAATCTTCAACTCTATGACTGGGTTGTAGTAGGTAGTGTAATCTTGCTGGTACTAGTCTGGATTTTCCAAGGCAAGGAGTGATTAAGAAATGAAATTTGGGTTGAATTAAGGTTGGGAAGTTGAGCTTTGTATATGCATAATACTTAGTAGATATATCCTTTTTTCCCCTTGCTCACCAACTAGCACTCTATTGTTCCTGGAGCCTGATGCCAAGTCATCAACATTAGAGAATGTGGACATTTATTGCTTTTGGTTTTCAGAAGGATTTGTTTGCTTTTAGTCTTCAAATTCATTGCTGTACAATGAAGTTTGTCATACGTGGAGAACAAAGTGGGCTTTCTTTCTTTCTTTTTTTCCTTCCTTTTTCTTTCCTGTTTGAAGCATGATTGAGGATTCTTCTTATTCTGGGTTCAATTCATTTACCTTCCAATTCTTATTGATATATGCCATTTTGTTTATGCTTGTACAATATATGAGTTGTTCTATGTTGAACTACTCTGTCCCATTGGCAGATATTTAAAGAATAAAATTCAACCAGAGTACCAGCATCGGTTCCATTTTTGCAATAGCTTTTTCTTTCGGAAACTTGCTGATCTTGACAAGGACCCTTCTAGTGCTTATGAAGGCAGGGCTGCATTTGAACGTGTTCGAAAATGGACAAGGAAAGTGAATCTTTTTGAAAAGGATTACATTTTCATTCCTGTTAATTACAGGTGAGGAGGTTTATATACACATTTTTTCCTTGGAGCTTGGAGACGAGTCTTTTGTTACTGCTTGCTGATATGAATTAATCTTGGTGGCAGTCTTCACTGGAGTTTAATTGTTATTTGTCATCCGGGTGAAGTGGCTTATTTCAGAGGCAAGGACCTAAATATTACAAAGATTCAGTCATGAACTTGTGATGGGCATGCTAGGATCACACTTCAGCATTTTAATTATCATAATGCAGATGATGAAAGTGAAAAGTTGCATAAGGTACCATGCATCTTGCACATGGATTCTATCAGTGGAAGTCACCAGGGCTTCAGGAATCTTGTACAAAGGTAATTGTTACTCACCTTCTAGTAACTTATTATCAATCTAAACCTCTACTAGGTTGAAAACATTAAGTGGTAAAGGGTTTCATCATTTCTCTTATTTAATATCTTTTATGAGGAGTAACATTTTGTGCCATGAGGGATGTTTACACGAAGGCAATGATCAAACTGACCATCTGATGTAGCTTGTGTTTGAGGATTGTGTGATGCAACTTTTTTCTTCTAATTCATATTGGCCTTTTATAATTTATGGAAATTCTTAGCATGTGAATATATCAGTACAGAGACAATTGAAAAGGCCCATTTGGGGAAACAGATCATAATACAAAAACAGGAGATATATGCTGCCAGCAGAAAATATCGATAAGACTCCTCAACCTATTAACTAAATGAGAGTGATTACCCTTTTTCAGATGAAGAATGTTGAATTTCTGCTGCAATTCTTGAAATTGACTGTACTAAGTGCAAAATCTTTCACAGTTGTGGGTGTGGTGCTGCTTTAGTGCCTGTATGGTTTTACTTCTTATCTTCCTGTTTGTAGTTTGAGATTGAATGCCATTGTGCCTCAATGTAATAACCTTCAAGTAATTCCAGTTATGGTGTGAAGAATTGTGATCTTGATACCAAAATTTTTAACTTCTTGGAATTAACATGTATTCACTCGTCTGAATATACTGTTTCAAAATGTATTATGATGTAATGCTTTCAACTCTTACCTTTTTCTTTTGTACGTCATGGAATGATAGTTATCTATGCGAAGAATGGAAAGAAAGGCATAATGAGGCTGCAGAAGACGTGACTTCAAAGTTCTCGGATTTACGGTTTGTCCCATTGGAGGTAATGCATCTAAATTGGCCATGGGTTCCCCTCCCCTGTGGTTCTGGTACTAATGTGTTTGGGCCTCAATTGTCCGCTTTTTCTATTGGTCAATGGATGGCTAAACAGTTTTATATTAAGAAACAATGAACTAATCTGAATTTCATAGGAATGTGTGATGTGGGAAGAACAAATGAGATCCATTCCAAATACAGTTCTATGATCTGAATCTATCTAGGATGAAAGTAGAGCCAGGATGGCACCCAATTGGGAGATGTGTTTTTGGCTGGGGAATAGAGGCAAAGAAAATATAGCAGGTCTGCATTTTGGAGATCTTCAGTTGTGTGGGCTGATGCCAAAAGTAATGCAGCTGAAGAATCAAACTCAAACTTGGTAGCCAAAAACCATCTGGATATGAACATGTGGGCTTGGTATAAGAAGTGCAAAAAACAGAACATGATGTACAAACCTTTGCTCTTGGTGGCTTTTGTGGGATTGAGGGAAATAGGGACGCAGGGTTGAATACCTTGGGGATCACTAAATATAACTTTCACCCTTGCTCTTGGTGGCTTTTGTGGCTGAGAATAGCACAATGGATGCTAATCTTGAGTCTGAACTCAACTGCTGTAGACATGAACAAAACAATTGATAGAATCTTGTTTTTAATGTAAACAAGCTTTTCCCATTTATGTGAGTGCATGGGATAATTCAACAAGACTTGCAATGCTTTTTGTGGTTTTTCATTTTCTCAAAGTAAGTGTAGTACTATTTAGTAGCTTTTTGTTTATTTTGTTTATATTACATTTATTTTACAGTAGAGAGGAAAAAAGACAACAGAAACTTTAAGGGAGATGTTTTGGACATAGAATGGATGTAACAAGCCTAGACTTAAAATCATATATTTTATACTTTTGTTGGACTGGAAACATGTGAAAACAATTTAATAGATGGCAAATTAAAGAAAAGGCATTTTAATTGAAGCTCCCAGAAAAGGGCTCTGGGAAGTAGGGGAAGCCCTCAAAAATTGGTTGGGGGCTTGAGTAGATGGTGGGAGACCAAGTTCTCTGGATTGTTTCCGAATTGTGTGAGGGGCTTCCCAGAATCTATGAATGGAAGCTTTGGTATTTGATCCAAGTGTGTTTACTGTAACCTCAATTTGCTTAGGTGACAACAATACCTGTCTCGTATTAGACAACAATAACTCTTACCATGCTTTCTATGTTGTAATGGCTGTAATGCTTCCAGTTGCTTATAAGTACTGTCTGGCAGAACTCTAGTTGATTATATTGAGATGGAGTGGGTGTGGGAAATATAAGATCAAGAGTTAAATTATTTGCAGTTTTAGAATCTTCAGGGAGACCAATTACGAAAAATATTTGCACTCCTCCTTAATTGAAGGGTCGGATTATGAAATTAAAATGATCAAAGCCACCTCAAGCTTACACTTTGTTCTGCTCGGCTTTTCATGCAAAATTGGTCTTCATTTGGGATGGGGGGGAACCAAATGTTGAGTCATGTTTTGTCTCACATTTGATGTTGTCAATCCATAACAGATTAGATGCTTAAATTATATATATATATATATATATGTATGTATGTATGTATTTGCCAGTTATAGATTCCTGATTGGTATTCTCAAAAGTAATGCTAGCAAAGTTTTAGTCTGTAAGTTTTTTCTCGGATTATCTTATCTTTTATACATTACTATTGTAAACCTGAAACCAATGATTTCTGCACCTAGCAAAATTTCTTTATAAACTTTTTATTGATTTACATTTTGAGATATGCTGTTGCCTGTCTTTTGTAAATTTGGTCAAATGCAGAGTTTGAACTTTTCTTATCCATTTTGTTTTAGCTGCCACAGCAGGAAAATTCATTTGACTGTGGACTGTTCTTGCTCCACTATGTTGAACTTTTTCTGGAGGAAGCTCCTCTTAACTTCAGCCCTTTCAAGATAACAAAGTCCTCAAACTTTGTAAGTCATTTTATCTCCTTTCAAGCAGCTTTGATTTTGAATGTCCAGAGCGTAGTTTTTCTGTTTTCCTTTTTCTTTTTTTAAGTTTTGGATTGTTTCTAGATTGCACTCTTACATACACCTTGCATCTAAATGTTATAAGTACAAAATTTGAATTGTATTTATCTCAGTTGAACATTTATGAGACAATTGGAGGAATTCCACTGGTCTGCATGTGGTTAATCCTGTCTCTGCATTCCCATTAAATCTCAAAGTGGACTTGATTAGATGTCTTTTCTTTCAGGAGAATCATAAGTTATTTGTGTTTTTCTGGTTGAAAACTGCCAAATCTAAGTCTTAGGGTGAAAGTAGCATCAAATGGAAATTGAGCTTAAGAACTCACATTCGACGTTTGTACCAGACATTTTGGCATTGTAAAATTTGTTACTATAGTAGGACTTGTGTTTGAAAATAGACACCCCATAAGATATATATCAATACTAAGGCATCTGGTGTTAGTGGATTGTGCATATATTATGTTTAATAATGCACTGTTGTCCCAATGCATTGTGCATTGATTAACATGCTTAATGAATAGTTTTCCGATTTCTGCTTTGTGCAAGTCAACAAATGTTCTAATTTTTGATCAGCTTAATAGAAATTGGTTTCTGCCTGGGGAGGCTTCTTTAAAAAGGGCACAAATCCAGAAGTTAATTTATGAACTTTTTGAGGATCAACCTCAAAAAGCTTCTCCACTGGTCTCCACTGACATCTATTGCTACTCCCAATTTCCTGGTTCAAGTGGGCAAGACACTGGAAAAGAATTTCTTGGTGAGAGTTGCAGTGTACCAAATGCCTGTCAGGTTTGTTCCCCTAGCTCTCATACTGATCTGGGGATTGGGATTTCACTTTCAGTGGTGTATCCTCTGAGTGTTATACAGGAACATATTAATGAAATAGGGATGAAATCAAAAGAGTTATTTGATCCAGGAAATAGTGAAAGATGACAGACGGTGGCAAATTATTGGAAGAGTTCCTTGTTGCCAATAGAGGTAGCAACTTTTTGTCCTCACTGGTCTGGTAGCAAGGAGTTAGAGCCCGGAATGACTGGTTGCTGTGACTGTTGAAGCATATTCCACTCCCCTCCTTTTTCTTAGCAAAGTGAATAATAAATAGCTGCCTTTTATAAGCCTATGATGTTCTTCCTACTTTCTTGAAGTCAAGTCATTTGGTTCAGAATCAAGAAACCACTACAAATTTAGTTGATCCCTTGTTGTTGCCATTGCATTGGGAGCATTATGGATTGTGTACTGTATTAACTCTATATGTTATGAGTCAAAACTTTCACATCTGAATTGCATGTTAATAATCTTCATCAATGAGATTCAATGCTAAGGTAAATCTCATGATCTGATTTCTTACTCCTTTTTTGTGGTTTAGCGTCCACTTTTGGTAGCATGATTTGCTAATTTGCCATCTTGGGGTTTCTAAGTCAGAAGTGATATTTCTATGTTTTCATACAAGCTAAATGATCATAATTTTATTAAATCTTGAGGCAGAATTGGGTGAACTATGGCCCTCCTAGAATGATTTCCAGGTTTTGGGAATTCTGTGAGGTAAACGGTTTTTGCTTTTTGCCTGTTAGCAGGAAGCTGAAGGACATTGTGAGCAAGTTACCAATTCATCCTCAGACGCAGAAGATTGTTGGCACACCACTGGGTTGGCGACAGAGTCTCCCTCGACTTCATTATTTTGTAAAGACTTTACATGCCTAGGGACATCCTGGAACCAGAACTGTAGGCAGGTCAAGGAACCTGATGAGGACAGCTTGAGTTCTGGAACATCTACGTCTGGATCCAAGAAATCATCAGAGATAGGGGTAGAGGAGGAGTACCATTGTCCAGAATTTGATGGGTCCGACCATACAAAAGAAGCTGATAACCAGGAATCTTCTTCAGCCTCTACGGAGGACCTTGCAGCTTTTGTTGTTGAGGACTCACCAGAAGCTAACTCCATGCACAATGACAGTTAGGATAAAGATCTGCCTTTTCATGTTGTTGGCAATGGCAGTGGCCTTACCCCATGGAGAAAAGAATTTGACTTGGTCAAATGCATCGTTAAACATAATGATGCTAAGGCTCATCTCCTGAGGATAAAAAGACGATGATCCATGGAAACTGCGTCAGAAGATTTCCAACGGCGCAATGTATAGTGATGTCGGCCCAGTATATGTTTTGGAAGAACGTAGGGGTAATGCAGCCATATTTGGACCTTGAGGGTGAGGATCTTTATGGCGTGTAAATAGAGAGAAAGCAAGGGGGAAGGGGAGAAAGCTCCCCTTGAACAAAGCGATTCTTTTGTAAGTGAAATGATCTGTAATTTTTTTTTTCTTTGGCTTAAACTCAGTTATTTTTCGCCGCACTGGAGCAGCTGTTTCCTACTAACGTCTGAAGGTTCTTTGTTTTTCCCCTTGGAGTTTAATTCCTTCATATGTTCTACTACTTGCATCATTTTGGAAGTACCTATAGTGCTGTTTGAAATATACTAACATCACAAGGCTAATAGATAATATAGTGGGGTCATGTTATAATGTTAAAAATAATAAATTTTAAGTAGTAGTAGCATTTAGTCTTTTATTTTTAAGGTTTTAAATTTTAATGTTGAAAAAGAATAAGAGAATTATTATTTTTAGTATATGATTTAATAAATACATAGTGGACTTAAAAATTTTTAAGATAATTTTACTTTATATATTTTTTTATGTTTAAATGAAAATATAAACAATAATCTGATTAATTTCCACGCTACAATTAAACGAATTCTTTTTTTGGTGAGATGTTCAAATATATATTTTTTTGATCAAAAGTCTCATAATTGGTTTGGGAAAAATTGTATATTTAATAAATTTATGTTATTGACCAATTAAGTATAAATGATGTGTGTTTCGTATCTTTATCTTCATTATTCATCTATACAACATAAATTTGGTACATGGGAACTATTATGTTTTAACTTTTTTATTAATTAAATTTAAAAATAAAAATTTAGATTTTGAAGGGGATGTAAAATGCACCGCAAAATATGATTTCTGTGAAGTTTGGAATTTAAAATGCACCTAATAAGCTGGGATGGGATGCAGCGTCGTTATGAGAATCACGAACCAATGACGAAACGACACGGAGGCGATAAATTATTTAAGAAGAGAATAATAATAATAATAATAATAATAATAATAATAAGAGTGGGGAGGAAACCCAAAAATAAAAAATAAAAGAAGAAAAATTTTTATCATTCTCTCTCCTCTGCAGAATAAGAAAATCGCCAGAGAGAGAGAGAGAGATGGGAGACGAGAAGGTGAAAAGCGAGGCACTGCAGATAATAGGAATGTTTCAATTGTTGCCCAGATTGGTCGTCTTCGATCTCGATTACACTCTCTGGCCTTTCTACTGGTTGTTACTGTTCATTTTTTTTTCTTATTTGTTTTTCGTAAAATTAATGTTTTCTTTTTTTGGTTGTTTCCAATGCATATTTAGACTTTGTTATTCATTTCATATACTCGGATCATATGTGGGGTTTTAATTAGTCTTTATCATTTGCGAAATTATTGGATTAAATGCTATTTTGGTTATCATTTACTGGCTAGAAAATGGCCCTTTTAGTTTCTTCTGAATCTGCTCATACCGTGTACGAGTTACTCTAGAAAACGGGCATTTTAGTATTAATACCTTCATTTGTTCAGTTGCTATCTCCATGTTTGGTTTTTTAAGTGGGAATTAATTGAATAATACTAGTCTACGAGTCTCAAAGGGGTTTTGGCATTTTGGGGTTTTGGCTGGTCATAGTTGTTAAAATTTGCAAATGGGGCTTATTATTGCATGATGGAAGACTGGCTTTTGGGGTACCTTATTGGTAATGCATTGATAATTGATCTTTAAATGAAACCAGACATTTTGCCCATAATTGATTTGCAGAGAAATAAACGTAAAATGTTTCATCTTTTTCATTATATTTTTGGCTACTTGTGCAAATTCTTTGCAGCTTGATGATTTTGACTGAAGCACCTTACGTCTTTTGGTTTCTGCAAGATTAATTTGTAGGCATAGCTTACATGATTTTGTGATTATATTTCGGTGTTACCCTTTTTTGTGTCCTGACTGAAAATGTTTGTATGGTTCTAAACATGTAATCAACTCTGGTCATTATTCAGTGAATGTCGCTCAAAACATGAAATGCCTTCTCTGTATCCTCATGCTAAAGGCATATTGTATGCCCTCAAGGACAAGGGGATAGATGTGGCCATTGCCTCCAGATCACCAACTGCAGATATTGCAAGGACTTTTCTTGGCAAATTGAGCTTGAAGTCTATGTTTAAAGCCCAGGTCGGTTGGCAAGAATCTCCTTTTCCCGGCTTATCTTAATTTGTGCTTTGTGCTGTTGTTCTTCGCCATTTGTTACATGCTGAAATAAATTTTTCTTTTTCCTTTTTCCTTTTTGAGGAGGAATGCTGGGGGTTCTTAGATTTCCTTTTTATCAGAGACATAATAGTTACATTGACCAGTATATTCTATTTCTCAGGTGCTTTCAATGGGATATTGATGTGAGAAACTTCTGTATATCATGTCTAGTCAACTAGTAATAAAATTTGGAAATTTTGGTTGTCACCCTGGCATTATTCATCCCTTTTTTTTTTTTTTTCCTTTATGACCACCACCAGTGTTACTGGGATTGTCAAATGTTGTGATGGAAGAGAATGAGAAATGTCAAAAGCAGATTCTTGGAGTTGTGTCAATTAATCCAAGACAATGAATGATCAGTGAAATGTCTTGATTTGAACCCCCCCCCCACCAACTGCCCCAGCCCCAGTCCCTAAACAATCTGCTTTTTTAAGACTGATTTTCTGTTGACTCATTTTCATGATTTATAACATAACCCTCTCTCCTTTGCCCTTTATCATCTGGTTGAACCTTACTGGGGTGTTTGGTGCTTCATCATGCAATAAATTGGTGAATGATTTGTATCCTACTTTTTTCAGGAAATCTTTTCCAGTTGGACACACAAAACTGAGCATTTCCAGAGGATTCATTCGTAGACCGAGGTTCCCTTCAACTCTATGCTATTTTTTGATGATGAGAATGGAAATATTGAAGCGGTAAAAAATCCTTTCCCTCTTCTTCTATCAAATATCTTAAATTCTTATTTTTGGGTCTTCTATTGCCTGTGAACTAGCATCTCACTTTCGAGGATCTTCAAATCTCATTGGCTTTGTAGTGAGCTGGTTTAGGTTTAAAGTCTTTTGTGGTGTTTTCCCTTCAGTCCATACAATTGAACCAGAACTGTATTATTCAAAATGATAGGTTTCAAAGATGGGAGTGACAAGCATTCTCGTTGGCAATGGAGTTAACCTAGGAGCACTGAGACAAGGGCTCACAAAATTTTCTCAAAATGCGAATGCAACAGAGAAGAACAAGCAGAAATGGTTGAAGTTCACACAAAATTCAAGTTCATCTAATAAGAAAATGCAAGATTGAACCTTGAAATTTTGGACCGAAAAAGGCACCGGTGTAGTCATCATTGAAGAAACAAATTTGACAGTATTATCCATTGTATAAACTAAGATCTGTTGCTTTATAAATTGTGCCAAATTAATGATTTCTGGGCAGCTTCTGGTATATGCTCTATAAAGTAATGATATGTTGCTTTATAAAGCTACCCCAGCAACTTATGATGTTGCAGTGTAGCTCTTGCTATCTAAGGATACATTTTTAGTTTAGTCAAAGGCAGGATATCTGCCTCCATTGCATTCTCGTTAGTCTCGTCCTCTTGTCAGTGCCGTGGCTACCTTGTAGGAGAGTTGCAAGAAATTACTTATTTGTTATTTTCTTTTGAATTCGAATTTGGGTCAGCAAAGTGCGGAATTGCGAGTATTTGCCGACTCAAGTCAGATCTCTTGAGATTACTTCCTGACGGAAAGAGCAGAACCTAAAAGAATCTTACCGCTTCCTGATGATAGCGCGCGAGAACAGTCTGTGGACCTATGCATAGAAGTTCAGAGTGTCGAGCGATTCATTGTCGTACTCTCCTATGTACCAAGACCTTTAAATCATTGTTTGCGTATCAGTATGGTCGCCACTAAATTCTTGGTCTATCTTCAAGTTAAAATGGAAAATCATTTTGTGTATTACCATGGAAAAGGTTAGTGTGGATGGTTTCATTATTTGGGGGTTGAAGCTGAGGCAAATTGGATCGTCGAAGTGAAAAAGTAGATAATTTTTGTTTTTAACAAAATTGGAAAGGAAAAATGAGTCAAAATGAGAAATGCTAAAAGAAAAAAAAAACAAAAAAGAAAATGAAGTTAAGCTCAAACCCATTTCTTTTTTTCTCAAAAGGTAGGTAAATATTTTGCGGACGATGGTTTTTTGAATGTGCCTTTAAAGGATACCGACAAAATAAGAGGCATAAATAACAGAATTTCCGACGTTTTCCTACTTGCAGTTTACCGTTAAGGCTCCTTCTTGGGCATTCATTCGATAGGTCCCATGTCTTCAGTCAAGAGTTTGTGCTGAAGTTCCAAGTACACGACCGTAGATCCTGTTTGCTTCTTTGGCATTGGACTTGATTGTCAATGTATAGAAGAATCCGATGGAGGACGCAGGACTTTGGCTGTCAAATGGGTAGGCGAATAAAGTGACGACAATAAAATGAACAACAAAACTAAATTGCCCCTCTAGTAAACAACTACACCCAATGGATCTTCTGCAGAACCCCTTACTATTTATATTACTGTTGTTGCCTTGCTCGCTCACCCAAGTCAGCTCAACAGTCTTTCCCCTGCTTATAATCAGATAATTCGTAGAGTTCCCCTTCTAAGCTTGTTACTTTCCTCTTTATGGCATCCCTTGAGATCAACCCGCTTGTTCTTATGGCCAAGACCTGCAAGAAGCTAGCAGTCACCAAGAGAAAAAGGAGGATTTCGTTGCCATGGAAAAATGGTGGAAGGAAGAGTGGGAGTGAATCGTTGATAACCCAGAAGGGACATTTTGCAGTCTACACAGCAGACGAAAGGCGCTTTACAATCCCTTTGGCGTATCTCAACAAGAAGGTATTCAAAAAGCTTCTGAAAATGTCCGAGGAAGAGTTTGGACTGCAAGGTGATGGGCCAATTACATTGCCCTGCGATGCGTTTTTCATTGAGTACTTGATCACCCTAATCCGGCAAGGGGCGGCTAGGAATCTTGAGAAAGTGTTGCTTGTGTCAGTTGGTTCCACACCTTGCGATTCTTCGCCATTCGTCACTTGCTTTCAATAAAGAACATCTGAAAATTGTGAATACATTCTGATCAAAACGCTCTAGGAAGTTGCAAGCGGGTTGGAATATTTTGTTTATTTTTGATCCACCATTTACCATGCAAGCAGCTCTATAGGTCAAGATGTTGAGTTTGGTTAATCAATTTGATCTTGCAATTTTTCATTCATTTCAAGGTTGTAGATGTAGACATGCAATCTAAAGTTGTCATCTTTCGAATGGCAATGGACGAGGAAATGCAAAATTTCATGAGCTGCTAAACCTCCCGTGAATTCTATTTTTGGCTACAGTGGATCTAAGAATTTCTAGCAGACGTGAGGCCAAAAAAAGTTAAAAAAAAAAAGTAATAGCATGGGACCAATTCTACCCCCATTGACTTCGATGTGAATTCGCTGTTGGCTATAAGCGACAAGAGAGAAGAAATGATGACTCGTCGAATGAGTTGCAACAAAATGTGGGAAAAGGAATAACGCTATTTTTACAACCGCTACTTTCTTTCTTTTTTCATTCAAGATGAAGTTGATATTTTACAATTTTGTCCTGCGATGGGCCTATCACATTGCCCTGCGATGCGGTCTCCATTGAGCACTTGGTCGCATTAATCGAACGAGGAGCAGCAAGCAATTTGGAGAAAGCACTGCTTCTATATCTATTGGTCCCAATCCAATCCACCCCTTGCCGTTTGCCAACAGCTTTCTAAGAGAACAAGAGGAACAAGGGCTTGGTGATTAAACAGCAGAAACAGGCAATTTTGAATGATTTGAAGTCTTCATTTATGGGTCTCGGTCCTTGGGGTTTCTCTTGAATCCTGGATTTTGGAGTCTAACAAGTAAACCCCTTCTCGTCCAAGCTCTTGAAATTCCTTTAGTTGAGGGAAAAAGTCTCTTGTTTCCTGTTGAGATCTGAGGTTGTTACTCTGCTCAAAGACACAACCTTCTGCTTCTCCGAAGCTTTGATGCTGCGTATCTTGATTAAAAGATCAAAGTTCTCTGAGATTTTTCTTGCTTTTTTGAAAGTTCCCGAGTTTAGATCAAAGATCATTAGAGCAAGACGAGAATGGAATGATGTCCTGCCAATGCCGGCACCGCCCACGCATCCTGCCACCACCTTACGTTCTTGGAGTCATATTTTTTGAAGCTCCAAAAGACTAGAAGACCCAGGACGGCGGAGTTCAGACAGACAGACAGACAGGTCATTTTCGAAATTAGTTCTAAGTCGGTTGTGTCATTTTTCAGCTGCAGTATTATAAAAATACCCCTTACATGCAAATTGAATTAATAAGCATAAAGATGTGTTGAGGGGAGGATGGATGGTAATGTGTAATACAGCTACACCATATTTATCGAAAAAGTTAATCGAGGGGGCGAACTATCTTGCTGCAAAAGCATTTTTTTCTGGAGATCATCAAAAGAAACTGTGCAATTGATCCTCGATGATGTTTGTGGGGTCAGGATTGAGGTGTTATGGGGGTGAAAGTACGTAGTACCATTGGCCTGGAATGAGCAACTCCGCAAGATGATGATTATTGATTATGTCCGTCACCTCAAAATGAGAGACTTGTTAACTCCCAAAGTTTTCGTACGTTACAAATTATACCGTTTCATAACGGATTCGCCAACAAATTTGTTGGATTCTTGCACACGTCTTCCCCGATAAATGGGCTAAAATTTGAAGTATACAATAACAGGATTTAAGAAATTTGCTCCCGACATACCGTCATAGTTCCCTTCTTTGACATCAATCCGACTCTCGCTCCTCTCTGCACCGACTTTTGTCGAAAGCCCCCAGTTCCTGTGTGTCCCATTGCTCGTCAAGAAAGAGGGAATAATTGGATTCTAGCAAAGGAGACAACGGACAATAAACATTCGTTATTGATCATGTTATAGCAACAAAGAATTGAGATACGTTATTACCTAATGGGTTTTTTTTTTTTTTTCTTCTTCTTCTTATAATAGTACATCTTATTCACATTAATAAGAGATTTTTTTTATAAATATAGTAAAAAAAAAAATACAAGAATAAAACGTTATATAATATAATGAATTTTGCAATTGGATCTAAATGTAACACAGCCTTCAATACATACTAATGGATCCATGGGTCCATCTAAAGTGCCGAGTGTCAACCGTCGACCTAAAATGGATTTTCAAAAACAGAAAGAAAGAAAAAGGAAAATTGGTTGAACAAACTCATCAACCCTCAAACCCTAATTCTAAATTGTATTACTGTTCTAAAGGCCGAGTTTCTGCTCTTTTTTTTTTTTTTTAACGGCCAGCCTTCGCTTGTATGCTCTGTTTTCGTTGGAAACGTCTGTGTTTTTGGTTCCATCTTCGTTCTTGATTCTTTTGGGGGGGGGGGGGGGCGGGTTTCTCTTGAATCCTGGATTTCAGAGTCTAACACATAAAACCCTTCTGCTCCAAGCTCTTGAAATTCCTTTAGTGGAGGGAAAATGTCTCTTGTTTCTAGTTGAGATCTGGCGCTGTTGCTCTGCCCCTTTTTCAAGATTAGAAAAGATAACGTGGTTCCTTCAAATTTATGTTAGATTCAAAAACAAAAACTTCATGATTATTATTATTATTATTATTATTATAAATAATTAACCCTTTTTTTTTTAAATACGGTCACAATTGTGGTGTTGAAAGTGTCAATGATCTGGATGAGAGCTTGGGAATATATGTCTTCTGTTTGTTCCCAACAAAATAAGGCATGCATAACGGGATCCTCGAAGTTTCCGTAAATACAAATTTGACCATTTTATGACGGATTCGTTCGGCATCCATGTGATTCTCGCTTATTGGTTTAGTGCGCTAAAATTTAAAGAAATAATGTTAAATATTACGAAAACATTTTGCTAATTCATTCCGTAGTATTATTTTATTAAGATAAATAATTTTGTATAATAAAATTTTAATGCTTTTTAAATAATTTTATCAATAAAACTTTATTTATCTAAAAAAAAATGATACTTTATAGAAAATTAAAAATATATTTTTTTTTTTGTGATGTTTAACGTTACTCAATTTGAGGTCTTGTTGCATATAACGACGATGTAGGCCGCAAAGGGTAGAGTTAACCGATGGGTATGATAAATAAAGAGACAATATTTAGATGGCAAATACAATAACTGAATTTTCTAGGCTTCCTTGCTCAGATATCTACCACATAACAGGATTTTAGGATTTTGCTCCCAATGACACCGTTATAGCTCCTCCTTTGAAATTAATGCGATTCCTGCTCATTTCTTCATTGATTTGTGTTAGATATAACCACAATCTCGTTTGTCTCATTGCTCGTCAAAAAAAAGAAAAAAGAGGAATCTGATGGAGGTAGCCTGAATTTGGTTTTAGCTAAACGCCAATGAACAATAGGACAGCAAAACTGGAATGCCCCCGTCTTGTAAACAACTCTATGCAACGGAATCCCTCCAAAGCGCCTGTTATATATATAGGTAGCTTAATTCCATGCCAATACCAACTCAAGCCCAACAATCTTCTCCGTTTACAGTTAAAATACTATACTTTTCCTTTTGAGTATTAATTACTTCTCTTTATGGAATCCCTCAAGATTAATCGGCTCATCCTTATGGCCAACAAGTGTAAGAAGCTTGCTGTTATTAAGAGAAAAAGGATTCCCTTGCCAGGGAGAACTGGTGGGAAGGCCAGTGGAGGCGGTACACCCTTGGTAGCCCAGAAAGGACATTTTGCTGTTTACACAGCTGACGAAAAGCGCCTGGCGATTCCCTTGGCGTATCTCAACAACAATATATTCAGAACGCTTCTGAAATTGTCGGAAGAGGAATTTGGCAGGCAAAGCGATAGGCCCATCACATTGCCTTGTGATGCCTTTTTCGTTGAGCATTTGTTCACGTTAATCCAACAAGGAGCAGCAAAGAATTTGGAGAAAGCTCTGCTTGTACATCTATCTGGTTCCATCCCCTGCAACTCCTTGCCATTAGCCAACGGATCTCTATGAAGAACAAGCAGCGTTTGCAATCACTTGGCGGAAGCGGGAACATAACATTCTTGCTCTCGAAATTGAGTTACAGAAGGGTCGGCCGCAAAGAACTGCATGTTGGTGATTTCACCATATCAGGCATCCTTGCATTCTTTTTCACGAATGCTCATAGCTTGAGAATTCATCCACGTACATTGAGGGTTCTCAGGAAAGAATGGTTCTCGTTCTCTCCACTGCCTCTTCAGATTAATTTTGGCATCAAAGTGATGGAATGATGACCGTTTTGTACCTAATTGGGTTTTTTTTTAATCGGGAAAATAATAGTTCATCTTATATTCACAAAACATACGGAATATATTCAAGAACACAATAATAAAATATTATTAAAGTAAAATCAAATTCTGGGACCCAAATATTAAAACTATATTAAAGTATATATATATATATATATATATATATATACAAGAAAAAACAACAAAAATTAAAATTTTTGAACACACGAGCGCACGCAATCCGGAATCAACAAACGCATCCAACTGCCTACGAATTAACGAAACTCCTTTTGAAATTGAAATCCAGAATGATCTCCAGGTCCGAGCACGCACGTTCTCTATAAGTTTAAAAAAAACAAAAAAAAAAAAGAACGTGTGAAAAATGAAGAAACAGGGAAACGTGCGCATAGATGGTTGACAACCCGTGAGGCAAAATCTCCACCGAATATTTTGAAGATTTTGTAACGAAGAGTATCTTTATTTTCCATTAATAAAATAATCGGAAACGGGCCCATCATATCGACGCTGTAAAATATACCGTATCAAAAGGGTCAGTAATTTCCCGACGCCTGACATTGCATTCCGCACGAAATTCCCGGTGAAATGTGATAAAGTGAAAGACGAAGTAAAATTTTTTAACTGACGAGGCAGAATTACAACCACATGCATTCCAACGGGAGCATTTAGAGTATAGTGCTATGGTACCATTACCGTGACCCTCTTTCTTGACGACGTAAAATTACCGGTAAAACCGAAAGTTGTCAATATTCCACGGCGAATAGAAATAGGTTAGAGTGTATACGTTTATAGAATTTAAGATTTTTCTCTTCCTCAATAACGTGGAAGTTGAGTAGTATGCACCCATTACAATAGATGTACATGATAATTTTAGTTGACCATCAAATGAAACCAAAAGCTTAAAACAAGTAATAAAAAGAATCACTCTACTGTGTAATCCACTCCAACTATGAAATAAGAAGCCAGGCTAAAGGGAATGGAACCAAATTGAATACATGTCTTTCACCGTGAACTATACAGCTTTAAAAACGTAAGGTCGTTTTCAATGTCCTCCCCCCGGCGCCCCCCAAAAAAAAAACTAATAATAAAAAAAATAAAATGAAAAAATCAATAGTGCAGCGGAAAGTCACTTGGCTTGTTTCTGATTATACGACAAACCTCAACTCTCCCCCATCTTCATCAAACCCTTTCTGCAATGAGAAGCTGTTCAAGTTCCTCCCTTCGCCTCTCCAACTCCTACAAGTGGTATTCGAGGTTTAATTAATACAAGAAATCAGAGCCACACTAGCAAGTAGCATGCAGAAAAATTCCACTTCCAGTATGGTCTCTGTGGGAACTATGTCCCAAAAGTCAGTTATCACCTTGATCAACAAAACTGAAAAATTGGACTCATATACACCTCAATCACTTTGCATCAAAGCCCGCTGATTTTTAAATTGCTTTCTATATTTCTTAGAGCCTTTTCCATATGCAGTGTCATAAAAATAATGGAATGCCAATCAGATTTGGCTCTCTCCATAACCTGTAAGGCAGGGACTTCATGAGCCGTGCCTCTGTTTCCATTAAAAGTTAAAGATATTAAGAGGTGAAGGCTTGATGCAGTCTGTCAGAACCTAGAGGAGATCTAAGAACTAATATTTTATTTCCCCATAAAAGAAGCCATGCATTAACCTTCAGGGTGTGATATCATGACGTAGGCCTAAATGCACAAATTAGACAGTAACGAATGAATCCCCACACTTCCAAAACATGGCACAACCTCCGCAAATGAAGCATCAGCCACATTCATTATCCCTAAAGATACAGAAACCTTAGCTTACCTCCAAATCCTTGACAGCCTGTTCTCTTGAAATTTCTTTCTGCTGACGAGCACGTTTGAGAAAGCCAATGCATAGGATTCCCTGGAAATTGGAATCACAGTTAATCCAATCAGAACTTTTCCAAGGGTAAAGCACAGATGATCTTTTAACTTTTTGTGAATTCAGGCAACCCACATGTCTTGGTTTGTTAACTTAACTCAAATGCAAGATTATTTTGAAAACAAACAAATAAAAATATAAACAATCGCAAAACAAAGAGAACTTGCAAACATCGCCTAAAAGAAGAAACAGGTCTGTACAAGGAAATTTAAAAGTCTCATTTTAGAGCCAACACTTTCCTTCACCTTCAGGTTTGCAAAATGTAACTCATGAGTCCAATTGATATGAATCAGTCTCAGCATAGCACAAAATTGAGACATGTGTTCCTCCAAGTTGGCAAGTACTTAAATTTGAAACTCTACATATTATGAAGGCAACATTCCATAATAGGGAAAGGAAGGGAAGTGGATGAAGATCTAGTTCCTTAAACAAGGAAGCTGTTATCCAGTTCTCTTACCGAAATAACATAAACTAAACCACAGGCAAGAAGCATATAGCTTGCTATATTCTGAAGAAGAATGAGCTCCTGCTTCCCAGCATAGTTAGGGAAAGCTCTTGTCATAACTGCAACACTGAAGCATAGAACCACAGGTTTCAATACAGATATTTCTGGCTGCGGTCATCTGTGCGTGAGTTTTTGTGTGTCTAAATAGATGAAAAAACGAAGATAATTCCTAAAACACAAGACATACAAGATCTGCAGCATGCCTCTACCAGCCCAGTACTCCAACACCTGCAAAAAGTAGCCCAAATTTTGATATTATGCGATACATGCAAACATTTGATAGGAATAACATGGGAATTTGTTTGAAAATGACATCAGGGCATCCATTATTTTGCACGCCAATCTGGAGCATTATTCTATTTAGTCCTAATATAAGTATGTCACACGAAAACTTTTCTAGGTTTAATTCTTCATTAACTACTTTGGCACGTTTCTTCGCACTTATTTAGGCATATCAAAAAGAATGATAGATTTAGAACAATTAGGTCTTCCACCAAACTTAGTTTATTATAGAAAGAAATGGAAAAAAAATTCATGTAGTCGAATCCAATTGAATTCAGAATTAAGGATTAGTTGTTATTGTTATTGTTGTTGTAATAACAATAATCCATGGGAGGGCATATGCTTTCTAGAGAGTTTCTTTCCCCCTTCTCCCAATTAGATGCTTTTTTATCAACAGAGTCAAGCATTCCGGAAACATTTAGGTTCTGGCACTTCATTTTCCATTTATGGGACCTCCAAATTTTGTGAAATTTTTTTTTTAAAAAAAGTAATAATAACAATGACTCAATATCAGTGTACTGGGAACTTTGAAAACTGACAGAGACGAAATCTCAATTAGAAATTTGAATTTAAAAAATACTAATAAATTAAAATCACATTTAATTACATTTATGGTAACGCAAAAAAAAAAAAAGGAAACTCACAACTGAGTATAAGAACAAGGAGGAAAACGTACCTTCCAGAACTTAGTAATAAAGCCCCACTCCGTCTCGGCTACGACCACGATAAACGCTATCACCACCGCGTAGCACCGAAATATCCCATCAAATACCTACAAGAAGCAACGGCTACATGCATCAGAGAGAGAGAGAGAGAGAGAAATATTTGTGTGTACAGTGCACAGACTGCACAGCCAGAGATACGCACGTCAGATCCGTCCTTGAAGGATCGGACGGCGGAGAGAACGTTAACAGCAATGCAGAGAATGGCGGTGAGAGCGGTAATGAAGCTGAAGCACCGGCACACAATCAAAAACGGGTCAGGTCGAGCTCGGAGCGGTCTCCTGCCCGACTGCGACGGCCGGCCCTCTGTATCAACCTCGCACTCTCCGTTTCTGGCCATTTAAAATAAAATAAAAACGAAAATAATTAAAAAAAAAAAAAAAGGTCCGAAGAATTCAAGGAAGTGCTTCCATTTCTTCTGAGCCTTCTTTTTTCAGTTTTCGACTACTTTCCCTTTAATTTCTTTCTTTTTTTCCTTCTGTGTGAAAGCGGGAGAGATATTCTTTTCTTTCACCTGCCATTCAATGCGAGGGAAGGAAACCATCGAAACGGAGACTTAAACGTGGCAGTTTGTTTATTTTATTTCATTTATTATTATTATTATTATCTATTTTTATTTTTATTCAGTCTTAGGGAGATTTTGCTTTACAGAGAAGAAGGGGAGGAGGTGGGGATCGAAGCCCCGCCTCCCCCTAGCTTTAGGGAGTAAGTAGCCAACTCTCCGAGTAAATCCGACGTGGATTTCGTATCTGATTAATGGGCTTTTTTAAATGGATCCCAAACAAACCTATTTTTGTATTTTTGGGCTCAATACCGGCTCTAAAGCTGGGTCCAATTTTTTGTTAGCCGAGGCCCATCTTGCTACAAAATTAATGAATTAAAAAATAAATAAAAATAACTACGGATTGGGTAATTGGGTAATGTAAATCTTAAGTTGGCTTGACCTACGGGTGTATGTATGCACATATGCCGAGTTGATTCCCAAAGCCATCGTCTTATTATTATTATTATTATTATTATTTTCGAGAATAAATTAAAGTTAAACTCAATGTTTGTTGATTTTGCTTTCTACATGGAAAGAATACAGATCTTGTATTTATTCGAAGACCTGCCCCATTATAATGTGATAAGGTTGATTTTGATTTATTTTAGGGTTGAAAAGAAATAAAAAAAATCTTATTATATCAAAAATATATTAATGAAACGAGTCTCTCTCTCTCTCTTTTTTTTAGAATAAATATAATATAATTTTCTCAAAAGATAAAATTTTGAAACCAGCACCAAAATTAAGCACATATATCAAGCAATTATAAAATCAGAGAAGGGTATTTTCGTACTTGTGACGTGACGATCACTAGCTTAAGGCCTCGACGTAATTTACCAAAATACCATTAAGATTGTCCCCCGACCTTCTCCTCTCCGGCGTTCATATATACACACCGTTTGGGGCTTTTATGAATTTGAACTAAGCCAATTTTTCCTCGGCCGAAGCTTTGTATGGGTTTTGTGAAGGATTGTTCTTAATTTGTTGGATTAAGAATTTTATGGGTTTTGAGTTTATGAGTTTTGCAGGTCTCTGATGTTTCTGTTTTAACTCCTTGAATTGTAACAAGTAATATAGTATTATTTTTAATTTTTAAAGTTTATGAGTTGTGCAAGTCTTTGTGTCTTTATTTCAACTCCTTAAATTGTAACAAGCAATATATTACTATTTTTAATTTTTTAAAAAATAAATTTAATTTTTTACTTTTCAACTTTTTCTGGTAAGTTGTATTTTTTCTTTTAATTTTTAAAAAATTAAGGTAGAAAATCATATGCCTTTAGTAGGGTTGTATAGGTTTTGGATCTTACATTGTACTAATCAAAGTTTTGTGAATTTTCAGCGCACGTTGGGTCTGGGTTTTTGTAAGTCTCTTCTTAAACTAGATTAGTTCAAGATTTTATGAGTTTTGTGAGGTATACTGGGTTTTTTTTGTGGTTTTGGACCGTTTTGGGCTGGGCTCTATGAGTTAGAACTAGGCCAATTTTTCCTTGGCCTAATATATATATATATATATGTATATATTTATATATGTGAATATAGGCCTCTGCCCGCGTTTGCCCGTTACAGTTTCTTCTTCCGGTTTAATTGAGTCCTGGGAATGAAAGAAAAGGGAAATCAAATCAAATCAAATCAAGCCAAGAGGGCAAAGAAAAAAAGAAGGGAGAGAGAAAGGAGTGGCGTCCTCTTTTTCTTTGAAAAAGAAACTGCGGAGGAGAGACTCTCATTTCATGGTGGAAATCTTGTTCTGTAAGAACGATTGGCTTTCAAGATTCTTGGTCAGGTTCTCAGTTTTCTCACACATTGTGAACCAAGTGGTAAAATGTATAGAAATGAATTATTGAAGTTTCCAGGATCTTGAAATTCCTATTAATTTTATTTATTTACTTATTTACCGAGAATTGGTGATTTTGAATTTCTCAGGTATTTTTTCTCTTCTGTCTTGATAGTGGTGGGGGGGGGGGATACGGTGAAGCACAATTGACGAGACGAGATATGCCAATGTGCCACACAAAACAAAGACCGGCTAAAGGAAAAAGAGGAAAGAAAAAGGGGAGAAATATTATCCAACCATTTGGATATCCAAATGATAAGTTACCGCCACCACCGCCGCCGCCAGCAGCAGCAGCAGCAGCAGCGCGTCTTTTTATTTAGGCCACCAGTCTCTTCTTTATCAGTTAGTTAATTACGCCATTATATTTATTCGCAACCGCCAATAGACTCTTGGAGAGTGATCCCAACCCCAAACACGGCCGGTCACATTTTAGTACCAAGAAAAAGAAGAAACATTCGGTTTCCTTTGTGTTATCCTCCTGTCTTTTGAGAGTAATTCTCTTTCTCTCAACTCTCTTTCTGCCTAATCTAATGGCTTCAGTCTCTTCGCCCCCCCCTCCACACAGGCTATCCCTCTCATCAACCCCCAACCTCCATGCAAAAGTACCGTTCTACCCTCCCCAAATTGTCAATCTTCCCTTTCCCTCTACCCCCCTCGCCTCCAGGATTTCCGATTCTCCTCTTTGCCGTTGCGGAGGCTCTCCATCCTCCTCCTCCTCCTCCTCCTCCTCCGATAATCCGCCGAATCAGTGGCGGTGGGATGCGGCGCTCCAGGACGTGTTGAGGAGCGCCATGAAGCGGGTCGATTCGTACGTGAATGCGGGCAGGAAGCGGGCCGGAGGTGGATCGAACGCGGAGAGGGGGAGCGGAGAGGTGGATAATGTCGATGGAGATGATGAAGAGTGGGAATGGGATCGCTGGAGAAGGCATTTCGACGATACCGATGAGCAGGAGCGTCTCGTTTCCATTTTGAAGGTGCTTTCTACATATATTCATTCGGAATACTCAAAATATCCCTAACCGTTTGTGTATATCTCCGTTGCCTAACTCTTTGTTATGTCCAGCTAACTGATTCCTGTAATTATGAACTGATAACGATGGAGATTGGGAAGTGGGGATAACAAAAAGAAGGGAAAAAAACTACCTGTGGTGGTGAAATTACCAGCCTAGATTTAATATAGAATGTGCTTTTTCATTTACCAACCGCCCAAAACGGCGGACTTTTCTGGTTATTATTGTTGAGCCACTTGGGCCCTGTCCTTTTATTTGATGTTAAGAAGTTGCTCCTAGTTTTTTCAGTGGAGAGTATGGTGAGAAATACTAGTTTTGTGGACAACTGAAGTTTTAGAAGACTGGCATGGTAAGAAAAACCCTCAATGATAAAAAGGAAACAGGAACAGATTACTGTTCGGTTGAAAATTTTTTTTTCCTCTTTTTCTATAAGAATCATTGTGTCTGTCCTAGAGACTGAGCTAATTAGCTTTAAACGTGGACGTGTACAACTTTTTGCCTTACTTTTAAATGTTTTCTATGTCAGAAACCGAATGCTGTATTCATGGAGTACCATTTCTTGCATGTTATGGTGTTTTGAGTTTTGATGTGTTAAAATTTCTCTCTTTGCAGTCCCAGTTAAGTAAGGCTGTGCGCAGGGAGGATTATGAAGATGCTGCTAGGCTCAAGGTGGCAATTGCTGCTGCATCAATGAATGACACTGTTTGTAGAGCGATGTCACATCTTGAGGTATATGATTCTGCTTGCTATTTTTTCCTTTGAGAGGCAAAAAATTGTGATGATTTTTATGCTTTGCACATCCCTGTCTTTTCCCCTTTGTATGTTGCTTCAGAGAGCATTAGCAGAGGAACGTTACCAAGATGCAGCTTTTTTACGAGATAATGCCGGAGCAGGACTGGTGAGTCAATGGCAACTTCTCAATAAGCATTTTTGTGCGCTATTGAAATATTCCTTATGTGGATTTCTGTTTGTAAGACAGCTTTTAACACCTCTAGAAATCTTGGGATATCGAGGGAATGTGCAGAAAATGTTGAGAAATGGCTTTGAGTGTTGTGCATTTGTCCTTGTAAGGAAGAATGAAGACCAGTGGGGCTTCATCGGGAAAAGAAGATTGGAGGGATGTCATTTAATTGGTGTTTTATGGTTTCACGGAGAGATGTGGAATTCATATTGATATGTTGAAACATTCAGGCCATAAGGTGTCAGGAAATTTGAGCATTGATGCTTAGTTTTACCTTTTTGTCAATGGCTTGTTTTGAATGTGGCTAGGTTATGGGTACTTACTAGCCTTGAAATGTATTTTGGCCTTTTCATGAACCCAAAAAGGGAAAAAAAGAGAAAAATGAAAAGGAAAGGATAAATAAAAACTCCCAGTAATGATTATGAAATGTGTGCTTTACCTATAAATGGCCAATAGCTTCTGCTTTTATCTTAATTTTGTATATTTAATCTTGTTTGCTATCCATTTATGAAACCAACAGAAATACATTTTACCTTCTTTATCTGTTTTGGTGCCTTTGTTCAGTCTATTATGTCCTCCGTTTCTGGAAATAAGGCTAAAAGTCTTCATGGTTTCTTGCTATGAGGCTTCACATCTATGTCCACTTTGTGGTTGATGGTTATTTTCACATTCTTGGCTTCCAGGTGGGATGGTGGTCAGGGATATCAGAGGACGTTCATGATCCTTACGGGCTTATTATACGCATAACTGCTGAGCATGGAAGATATGTTGCTCGGAGTTACAGTCCCCGGTAACCAGTCACATTCTCATAAAATATTTCTGGCCAACTTTTCCTTAGAAAAAGGGTGGGGAGGGGAGGGGAGGATGGAGGGAGAAATCAAACTTGTAGCAGTTGTTGAGGACAATTCGTGTGTGGCTCCTTTTAGCATGTTATCTGAGTTTTATAGGAAGGCTGCATTTTTAACAATACGTGATTCACAAGTAATCTTCATATGGTGATAGATTACTGTATCTGGAATTCTGGATGTGTTAAATAAACGTACCTTGTTTATGATGGTAACATACCTTGTAGTTATTTTCTTAAGTCTTCTTCCCAAATTTGCAATAGCTACTTGCTTTTCTTACTACAAATTCTTCTCTCTCAGACAGCTTGCTACAGCTGCTTCGGGCGCCCCATTGTTTGAGATATTTCTTATGATGAATAAGAATGGTGAATACAAACAACAGGTATTTTGGTACACTGCTTAATCTGTTATCTGGTTTGCTATATCATTTTGATATTTGACTTGCATTATGTTCTTGATGCAAAGGATATGATTTTTCTTCAATTTCTCATTTTGTATATATTATTCCAAAATTGAGTTCTTGAGAAGAGAACTATAAGAATAGGAAGACACCGAATAAGTGTGAGTCTGTCACTTTTTACTTTTTTTGTGATTTGATTTGACAAGAGACTTACCCCTATTTATGACTGATGTCATGCCTTCGGAAATTTTGGCTTACTTTCTGTAGGGCTGATATGGTGGTATGCTTATTGAGGCAGTTATTTGCATGCTTGTATACAGCTATCTTTATTTTCCTTTGTTGCACTATATAGTAGCATTGTTACTTGTACAATTTGAGGTTGAAATTGTAGAGGCTTTTAGGTATTGTTTAATATCTGACAGGGTTATTACAACATTGTAGGCTGTGTATTTGAAAAGAAAAGGACTGTTCCAGGACTCTTCAACAGTATCCACTAAATCATTGGGGGCCACCAGCCACTTCAATCTACAAGAAACAACAGAGGATAAAGACAACCCATTTGTTGTGGGTGCTGAAAACTGTGATGATGGTGATGATATGGATTCTGATATAACTGAGGTACCGCATGGTTTTCAGAATATCTTGAGTGATATGATTCCTGGCGTGAAGGTCAAGGTTTTGAAAGTGACAGCACCAGCAAAGGTAGACAAGGAATTTATATCAAAGGTGATAGAACAAATTATGGATGAAGAAGACGAAGAGAATAATATCGAGTTAAAAGGCGCAGAGGCAGAAGATGTAAAGGGATCAAGTGGCAAGGAAAGAGATGAGATTGAAAAGGATGCTGGTCATGGAATCATTGATAATCAAGAGCAAAGTGAAATTGCAATCAAAGTTGTTGTTGGAGGTCTTTCTCAGAAACTCTTGGGCAATGTGGCTGCTAAAGATTCACTTAGAGTTCCTGCCAAGCTTGAGAAAAAGGGGCACAGATCATTTTCCCTTTCTGTAGATAATGTTGCTAACCCACTGAATTCTGGTGCTAAAGAACCTCAAGATAGAAAAGTTAAGCTTCTAGGTCAACGTAGTGTGGACTCTGTTATGTTTGATCTTGCCAAAATCATTGGTAGGGAGGAGATACCTCTGAAGGTTGGTTCACATTGTAGATGGCATCTTTCTTGATGGATTTCAACTTACTAGTAGCCATCAATTTTTTCCACCGATGGATGATTACTCTGCTTGAACTGTACAGGTACTAAGAGAAGTTGGTGAATTGATGAATCTTACCAGCAGTCAAGCTCAAAATCATCAACCATTGTCTGGATCTACAACATTCAATCGGATAGAGATGTCAGCATCCCCAGATCCTCTAAATGGTAATTTGTTATAGAAGTTGAATATTGTTCGGTTACTTTCAGATGCCATGTTGATTTCTCCTCATAGCGTTCTTTCCTTTTCCATTATGCTTAGAATCCTCAACTTCTTTAACCCAATGTTGGATCAAAGGTTTAATGCTATATGAAATTTTGCAGGACTATATATTGGTGCACATGGCCTATACGTTTCTGAAGTCATAAATCTCCAGCGTAAGTTTGGTCAGTGGCAAGAAGATCATGCGAAAAAGTCGGAGTCTAATCTTGAGTTTTATGAGTATGTGGAAGCAGTAAAATTAGCTGGAGACCCTTATGTCCCTGCAGGACAAGTAAGTTACATTATTTTTATTTATTCAGTGATATACCTGAAAAAGTTGAACATCTTGCTGTCTTTTTGTTTTTATGATTGTCTTCAAGCCCCATAATATGGACCTTACATATCAGTTGCACGTTGACTTTTCAATATGCATTATCCCCAATCACACAAAGTTTATTCATAAGCATATTTTCCTTCTTTTTCGAATAGTGCTTGTCCATGCATTGCTTTAGTATCAAAGACTACCAGTGTTTGTAAAGCAATGCGTGGACAAGCACATCGACCTTTATCTTCAAGGTTCTAGGTTCTAATCCTGGGAGGGGGTGTGATATTTATGGAAATAGGGAGAGCTATCTTCATTGTGTATCTCATGGCCCAATGGGCTTGCTAATGGACCAAAAAAAGACTACCAGTATCATTTTTTAGCTAATCAGGTGGTACTGTTTACTTTTTTTTTTTTTAATTATAGTTTAGGGTAAAACTTGGTGATTCAATTTATTAGTGCTGAACATTTTTCACCCATTCTTCATTCTAAGTTTGCATCTAGTTTTTTTTTCTGACATTGATTGTTATACCTCTGCCAATATCAATAGGTGGTATTTCGTGCTAAGGTTGGAAAAAGAGATCAGCTCCCTCATAAAGGCATCATTCCTGAGGAATTTGGAGTGGTATCTTGTTAGCCTTTTGGATTGAATTTGGCATTGGCCCTTTCCATTTTTCCTTTTCTGTTCCTTTTCTTTCTTCCCTATGTTGAAGGGTTTCTTATGATCTTATGCACAACTTAGATTGCCCGATACAAAGGACAAGGGAGACTTGCCATTCCAGGACTTCAGAATCCAGAATGGGTTGATGGTGAACTTGTTATTTTTGATGGAAAGGTTTGTTCTTGTTATATTGATACTGTTTTAAGTGATTTTTTATTGTGGTTGCGTTTACATGAAACTCACTTCTTCTCCTTCAATGAGAACTATTTTGATTTGGTAATGTTTTCCTTTTCCTGCAGTATATTAGAGGGGAGCCAGTTATTGGATTTGTGTATTGGGCTCCTGAACATCACCTTTTGGTGTTCTTTAATCGGCTGAGGCTTCAATAGCAGATGATCATCTATACATAATGTTTTGAGTTTGTTCATTCTTTGTTCACTTTTTTAATAAGGTATGCCTAATCTCACTGATAACAGGTGATCAAATTTTGTTAAATCCATGATACTGGTTAATCCACAGCAGATAATTGACCTGGTTGTATTGTTTGTTTATTTTGCTGTGTGCATGCTAACATTGCCCATCATGGAAAAGTGGTTTAACTGCCTTCGATCATTGTGCATGAACATCATGATCAGGGTGGTTAGTAATATTCAAAGGCTCATTTGGAGAAACTAGTTGCATTTCATTGGACTTACTATTAGTCCTATTCTGCCTGTGCTTGTGGTATATTCTTATCAACACTGAAACATTAGGGCAGCCATTTGTCGCTGAGGCTTTGGAATCTACTGCACCGGACGTACTGATGGATAAAAGGCCCTAAACTTGTATGTGCAATGTCTTTATCGCAGATAATCAGCTGTTTTTACTTTGCTTCCTTTCCAATATTTTTCCATTATTTGTTTTCCTTTTTAATGAAAGTGATGTGGCTCCTTTTTTGTTCATTAAAACATTTAATTTCATAAATCCCGTATATCTTTTTCAGGATTGGAACTCAGGATTTCGAAAATAGAAATCTAAATACTCGCTCACTTGGAGGATGTATTATAAAGTTGTGTAGGACGTGTCAAAACACCACTTGACAATATATCCTGTTATCAAATTTTCCCTTATCCTTTTCGTTTTCCAGGCCTTGATGGGATGAAGGGTCAGTATGTTCTGTCACTTGAGTTGTACAATGTTTCCAGCAAATCTCTGAACTGACCGTTGCACAGTAAGTGTACTGGATGTGTAATTAATTATTCTAGAAATTCGGAGATGGAGTAGATGTAGATGTTTCAGCATTTCTGCTGCATGCTCTTAGAGGCTGTAGCTGCGGGCATCTTAATTCGTTGTCTTGGCCTGAAGCAAATTCTAATAAATTGGCCGTTACACATCTCATACTTCAACTAGAACAAAAAGAAAAAGAAAAAAAGGTTCTAATAAAATCGCAAGGAGCCTATTCTTTTAAAACTCGGTAAAGTTTCAGTTTCTTTAATAGAAAAAAACTTTATATGGGTCTTTGCATTGATTCTGCCTTGTAACCATTATTTATCGCGAACAAGAGATTTAAGGCTCATCTCGGAGTATTCTCATTCTGAATTTGTCTCACAGGTACAATGAGGTGATCATAATATTCAAAAATAAAGAATTGAAATTGCTTCTACACTTAGAGATGGCGCTCATAAACAAACAGACACCATATTAGGTAAGAAAAAAATTTGAGATAAATAACCCTTGTTTAGTTGACAAATTACTAAATGAGTTCCCTATTTTAGGCTAGAAGACGAAGAAAGAAGGAAACAAGCTAACGATACATTCCTTTTGAAGAAACAATAACGAGTTAATGATAAAGCCAAGAGTTTGTCTTCGAATGAATTTAGTGATGGTAGACAAAAAGTGAAATTTAGTGTTCGCATTCATGCCTCACTGGAAGTTTATTTGTCGCTCTTCCAACTCAACTGGTGGACAAAGGAAAACGAAGTTTTCATGTGATGCACTGGGCTAGATGGACCCATCTCAGTTCTCATCCATTGAGAACTACTGAATGGAAAAAAAGCCCATGACCATGCGCCCCATCCACCGGTTGCCTTCTCAAGTCTTGAACATCGCCAAGTCCATGAGAAGTTGGATTTGAAAAAGAGCAAGGGGCCCAAAAGTCTCTTTCCCGCTCTATCTATCGCTGTGCTCTCCGTGCTCATCATCTGTCCGATTCTGGGGAATTTTGTCTATCTCACACTGCAAAAAGTGGATAAGCCGAGACAACCTGGTACATCCGCAGGCCACCACAGCCTGTGTTGACTTACTTTTTCACCACACCCATACACCCCTAAACAAAGACTACATACATATAATATGCAATATCCCTCCATACTTATATGCCCAGGAGATTCACTTTTCCTGCCAAAGTTCCATTCCTTCCCACAAAAATTGCAGCTTTTTCAGCCAAAAGTGCCAGTTGTTGGAAGGAGCTATTGCTTTTGCAGACCAAGAATGGCTTCTCCTGGTGGGTCTAGTGTAAGATCGCAAATGGGTACCCCATTAAGCAGAGATAATGGGTTTTGCACTTTGATAGAGTATATGGGTAGGGGAGGAATCAATGTGGGAGATGACCTGGTGGTGTTGTTTGATCACATACAGTATGCTTGCAAGAGAATTGCTGCTCTTGTAGCCTCGCCTTTCAATTCCACTCTTGCTAAGCAGGGTAAAGTTGCCAACAGTGGCAGTTGCTCTGATAGGGATGCGCCAAAGCCACTAGACATTTTATCTGTAAGTTTAAGCTTCGTTTAATCTCATACATGCCATGTTTGGTTTTAGGTCTCTTTTTTGGTGAATGTGATGTTTACAATTTTAATTATTAGTTTTGAACGGAAATTGGATTAGAGAAATGGGTTTCTGTTATTCTGCATCATTCCCCTTGGAGAATTGCTTGTTGGGCTACCATCTTATTGCTTGATGGCAATATTCTTTGGTATTTCATTAAAGCAAAACAAAATGTTCAATATTCTGTTACTGCAATCTGGGACAACATGAGCAAACGTACTAATCCATTTCCCGTTTGCTTGACCTTTTTTAGCAACACTTGGTGGTCTCAACCACTCATAATCCACTTGTTTTAATTGAACAAGTTACTGCCTCACCAGGTTTTTGTGAGAGGTGTTCTTCTGCTCTCTGTCGTGATTATCATGATTGGTAGGATTGAAAAGTCTGTGTGCTGGAGTTTTGAGATCACCCTTCCTTGTGGTTGAAAGAGAAATCTAAATCATGCCAAGAAATTGATTGTAGTTTTAGAGCACCATCTTCATATCTTTACTGGAAAATGCAAGCAAAAGGACGTGAATTAGTAATTAGTGAGTGAATCCTTCTTTTTGCAGAATGAAATCATCCTATCTTCCCTTAAAAATTCTGGAAAAGTGGCTGTCATGGCTTCAGAAGAAGATGAGGCTCCGATTTGGTTAAGTGATGATGGATCATTTGTCGTTGTAACAGATCCTCTGGACGGTTCTCGAAATATAGATGCCTCCATTCCCACAGGGACAATATTTGGCATATATAAACGCCTCATGGAACTGGATCATCTCCCTCAGCAGGAGAAGGCTTCGCTGAATTCATTGCAATGTGGAACCAGACTTCTAGCTGCTGGCTATGTACTCTATTCATCAGCTACAATACTGTGCACCAGCTTTGGCACTGGAGCACATGCGTTTACGTTAGATCACTCCACAGGAGACTTTATTCTAACCCACCCGGGCATAAAGATTCCTTCTCGAGGTAATTTGGCATATTTCTTTGTTATGTTTTTCCTTTCAACCTATTACACAATACATTTATGTCCAATAGACTTCTATTGAATCTTTTAGATTCTTTTTCTCACGTCTGTCAAACTTTTTGTGTTGTGGTTAAGTAATAATTGCCACACAATCCCCCCCTTTTGACTATTCTCTCCTACTCAGGACAAATCTACTCTGTAAACGACGCCCGATATTTTGACTGGCCTGAAGGGTTAAGGCAATATATTGACACCGTTAGACAAGGGAAAGGCAGGTATCCTAAGAAGTACTCTGCTCGGTACATATGTTCTCTTGTAGCTGATTTTCACCGGACATTAATGTATGGTGGAGTGGCAATGAACCCTCGAGACCATCTCCGTCTGGTCTACGAGGCAAATCCCCTTAGTTTCCTTGTAGAGCAGGCTGGAGGCAGAGGTTCTGATGGTAAAATTAGGATTCTCTCAATCCAACCAGTGAAGCTGCATCAGAGACTTCCTTTATTTCTAGGAAGTTTGGAGGATATGGAAGAGTTAGAGAGTTATGGAGATGTTCAGCAGAAGGTAAACCCGGGCTACGAAGTTTGATACTGCATTGGACCCCCATATCCTAGCAATGGAATGCATGAGCAAGGAAGAAGCTCGTCTGTCGGTTTGATCCCGTAAAGTGGACGAGGGTATGACTATCCCCTCTCCTTCCTTCGCAGCCGTAGGCATCAGTACCTCAAAGAAGTTCTTCCAGCGGTGGCTGGAATATGGGCAGCCTGTGAATATTTTGGCTCGCTTTGTTAACCGGAATATGTCTCCGTCTGCCAGCTTACGCCCCGTTGCTACGTTCGGACAAGCTTTCTTTTAACCTAATCATTTTCCGCTTTTCAACGTGTTAATTAATTAAGAAGTGCTTTTACTTTATTCAACTAAATTATTTCTGGATACACACAATACCATTTTTTAAGTCGGATGTGATGGGTACGACGGCACCAATAATAGACGTTCCTGGCAGCATGTGTGGTTGCTGTTGCCATGCACAAAGCAGGTCAAGATCTAAGTGTTTCTCTTTTGGTACAAATATTAGGGTGAATCTTGGGAAATTCCGTCGACTCATAGGAGGCATGAATGCGAAGGCAGCCGGAGTCCAATTATAACCCAAAAAAAAAAAAAAGGGCCACGATTTTCCAAAGTAATGCAACGTTAGTGACAGCAACATCTAAAGCATCGCCATGACTATGAACAGAAATACTCACATGCGAACATTGGAATTGTATGTTATATCAATGATGATTTTTATAAATTATATTCTATTCCAACTAAGTTACTGCATACTTGTCTTAGTCGTCGATAATCACTAGCTTTTAAGGACAAAGTGGAAAAACATTTGGGGCATAATTAAACTGATACATGACATGGGAATTATATATGAAACTTCTTTGTTAAGAGGTATAAAAAATATTTATGATCTTTTTTTTTACTTTAATTTTTAAGCGGATGTAAAATTTCAAGGTTTTGTTTTATGTCTCGTATCAGAACTTTGCTTGATTTTACCTTTCATGTCTCACGTACGTCATGCAAGCTACCTTCATAATATGAACCTATCGCTAATACAAAGTTTCCAAGTGAATTAAGTTTTAAACAATGAGCAGCCGTACAAATAATATGGTCAAGGCTAAATATGCCTTTTGCCAAAAACGGTGGTTTCTCCTTTTTGTTTCGACCTTAAAAGCGACTCTGGTTCTCTAATTTTTTTTTTCTTAACAATCGCAAGTTTCGTATTTTTAACTCATACTGCGTATTGACAAAATTTCAGTTTTTAGTTGACAATGAAGTTGGAACTAGGACATTTTATCTTTTAAAAAATGAAAAAAAAAAAAAAGAGGAGAAAGTGAATGATCTTTGGCACAGTAAAAGGACATGCTTTCATTCAGCCACATTATTTTTGAGCATACGCAACACAACTAAATGTAAAGTTGACCCACTAAAATGGAGAACAGAAATTTTCCTTTTGGGGGAGGTGTATGACAACACGAATAATTGACAATTGCTTACAGATAGTGAATGGTTGGATGCATATGTAGAGATTAACACATGATACAGTTAAACACTAGTTATGTTTTTTTTTTTTTTAACTGTTCCCAAGTGTGTCTGGTCTCATCCAGTGTACAGTAGGCTCTTACATGTGAATTGCACAGTTCCCAGCAAACCAATCGCAGAAGCCATTAGCGCATTTGGCAGTCAACTTAGTATCTTATTCATCAAACACGGCGAATTTAGCATGCGAGTTGTTGTCCGGAACAAACTCGCACCAAAATGGAGTTGAACGCCACTATAATGAATTGAAGTTCCAACAAAGCGGGTCGTCTGGCGTAACACGTTGGAGGCCAAGATCATCATTTGCTGAGGCGCAATGAGCATGCAAGATGCGGTCTCGGCCCATTCTGTGATTGATGCACTCAAGCCATGTCAGTTATTGGAGGAACCGTGGCTAGAGCCCAGAAAAGCAAAAGGGTTGCTTTCAAGCAGTATATCTCCGTGGTTCTGCACGACTCGAAAGGCATGCATTTCTAAACTTTATTTGGTAGGTGATAAAAGGACAAACAACTGAGGTCTTTGGCTATTGGCCGGGGTGGTTGAAGTAATTGCTTCTACTTTCTCAAGCAGCTGCAACACAATTACTTTTGTGCAATGTAGAAAAGTGAGTATCTTACAAATGGCCGGTCGAATGTAAATAGCAGAATATCAATTCAAACACGCGAGTTTATTTTCCTCTTCTAAATGCTCAGATGTTATGAGTGCTTACTGCAATAATATTCTTTCAAAATGTGAGATGTTGTTTAGGCAATTAATGGAAAATTTTTTGCAGGAACCCAGTTGCTATGGGCAATTAATCACCAGACATGGAATATAGATTATTCTTGCACCCAGAAATAAGAGATCATATCCGGAACTAAAATTTTTTAAAACATTTTTATAAAATGACAGAAGATTCCTGCTTTAGCCAGCATTGCGAGTTCTTCTCTCAAACTTGTTGAATTGAACTAAGTAAATAAGATGAAAAATATCCGTGTGAAGGTGAACAGATTCCAAGGGTTACAGACAAGAGAGTTGCCAAAAAAAAAATAATAATAAATAACAGAAAAATTTACAGTGCATCTCTAACAGGAAACTTCCATAACTTGTGAAGACAGCAAATGACATCTAACCTGGCGGTCATGTTGCAATACTTTGATACCCATACTGGCACATACGTAACTGTATAATGTTGCTAATTCCATATTCAGGACTTACTTTGTCTGGGCAGACTCTGCGTAGTGTAAAGCCTCCTTTGTTGTCTATGCGAAAGTGAAAACCTAGACACGAAAATCACAACGTCCAGAGGGGGCAATACACACAGGGTAGAGAGATCGGCCTGCATTTTGCTAACCACAATAAAGTGACAGAGCGAACTGCATTTGAACTGAAGCAAGAAGCACGATGGTGATCCATCATAAAGTCATAAATATAATGGCTTAGTTCAGTGCCCATATAAAGCTCTCATCTTTGAAATGAGGTAACAAGGATCTGCAGTGACGTGAACCTACGACTGGAAATTTCTCTCTCAGATCTTGCAGCCTGGTGATGTGATACAGGAATCTGTGTCCCGGTTTCTTCTCCAAGAATGGTCCATGTATTGCCTGAAGTCTAATATGCCATCCTAGTATCACTTTCGTTTATATGACTAAAACTGTTTTCCATTTTGTTTTAATGCTCACTGAATAGCAAAAATACCAGAATTCTGCTATCCTACCCGTCCAGAATTGTGGCATAAATGATGTCTGCACCTAAGGAACAACATATGCCAAGACATACACATGCGAAGGGTTTCCATTCCAAGGTTCTCTCATCTCCCATATAAAGAAGGTTCACTCATCGGTTCTTGAAGAAGTTTGCACTCTGTGAACAAAAATAAAATCATCCCAGAATATGAGATTCCATTTCTGGGCAATTCCTGTCGATGACCCCGTGCTGAGAGATAGAAAACGAACCACAAAGGCCCAGGAAAAAAAGAAAGAAAGGTAAACATTGGCTTAAATTGTTCAAGAATCAAAAGCACAACCTAAATCATAACATAAAGAACACAGATTGTGACAAAAGAAACAAGAAGAGCATGCAAGAATCAAGAATGTATCAAAATGCCAGGCAGAGATCCGTCTTGCCATTGATAGATTGAACAGTAAAAAATCTACACCCAGATCAAAACTGATCCAGCAGATATCACTAATATGTTCAATTTAGAGGAAATTACCTTGTAAGAACCATCAGGATGGATCTTTCCCAGTCTTTGTACTTCTTCTTTAAGTCGCTCCACCTCCCCTTCCACTCCCCTTCCACGTTCATGTTTTTTCTTTTCTTGTTTCTGAAGTGTTTTTCTTCCTACAGTTTCATTATCCTTTTATTCCGTCACATGTGGGCTGAGATTGGACTAATCACTCCAATACTATCACTATATCAAGATTAAATTTATCAATGCATTTTTAGAAGAAAAATTACGATAAAAAAATCTAAAACTTAAACCAATATTAAAAAAATAATAATAATAAAATCCGATTTACCAACTATCCCTTCGAGTGCTTTTCTTATCCGATTTTGCACCGTCCGTTTTATGGCCCTGCGTAAAGCCTCTCCAAATCCAATAGGCCCATTACCCCCTGCAATTATGCCACTGTGTTCTAATGGCCATTAACACTAACACAGTGGTAAAAAACCGTAAATTAAGACATGAAACCAAAATACATCCAGTTTCGAATTCCAGAAATACAAGGCTATCCATTTTCCCTAGTCTGTTAAATTTCCCCATTATTCACAAATATATATATATATATATATATATATATATATCATCTTTAATCATTGAAATCATCTGATTCTATTTTGTTTTTCCTTTGGTTTTCATCCTTTTTTCCTGTGCTCAAATCCACTAGTGATGACCACAAAACAAAACAAAAAAAAAAAAAAAAAACAAAAAACATGTACCATAAACCAGGATATGATATTTTATCGTTATGAGTTTAACATGAAAAAATCCCACTTGTGAATGGGCCCAAGCCCAATAGATGAATAATAATAATACTACTGCGTGCACCAACGCCCGATCTCTCGTTTGAACGGCGATGCAACGTGGATTGACTCTCAGGCATCACGTGCCACGTGTCCTCGCCTTCAAGTTATTCCCCAGATGGCCCCCACTAAGAAATTTTCATTTTTTTAAAAAAATATATATATTTCAAATTTATTTTAAAAAATAAATAATTTTGTTTGTTTTGTTTGTTTTTTTTTTAACAAAAAGGAAAACAAGAAGATTAAAGAAAACAAAAAGGCAACCCGTCCTTTCTCTCTCTCTCTCTCTCTTCCGTCCTTCCTCACTTCAGACCATTTTTGGTCATTTCTAGGAAACACAGAAAGAGGAGATGGTGAATAGCAGCATCAAATCTTTTTCTTTTTCTTTTTTTTTTTTTGGAAAATTTTTGCTTAAATTAAAAAAATCAACAAAAGAGATTTGAATAAATAGATAAAATCAATAAATAATTATGTTGATATTTAGTGAGTCTTATTATTTTATAGTTGCTTGAAAATTTCAAGTCAATTTCGGTCAATTTCTGGAGCTAATTTCTCAAAGAGTTGGAGAGAGAGAGAGAGAGAGAGAGAGAGAGAAAGAGGTTTTTTCCTTTTCCCGTGATGATTTGATTGGAATGGAGACGGTGAATCCGCAGCCACTGAAAGGGAGAAGTTACGAGGAGGTTGTTCGCCGGCGGGCGGCGCTTGTCGACGGAGGCGGTGGATTCGATGCCGAAGAGAGGGCTGTCAATGGAGGATTCGAAGAAGTGGCGCGAACGAACCCGAGGACTGTGCACAGGGGTAATGGTAGTGATGTTAAAATGATACAACAGGCCAGTCGTACCAGTGAGCTCACTATCGCATTTGAAGGCGAGGTCTATGTCTTCCCCGCGGTCACACCTCAGAAGGTTAGGGTTTTTCTGCGTGTGCGTGTGCGTGTGCGTGTGTGTATGTATGAGAGAGATTGTTAGATTGAGCATTAGATGATTTCAATTTTTTGTGTTGCATGAGTGCAGCGTTTTGCTTCTTGTTTAGTTTGATTTTTTTGGTAATAGTGGAGTTGGATTTTCAATCCCTAGTTGTTGTGAATAGGAGGCAACGGAAATTGAAGGATTTGTCTATTGTTTCAGTGAAATAACAAGTTTCGGTAGTTTGAATGGTCACATGGGGCATCTTTGAGTGGAATCACTGACTTCATGCGTTTAGTATTATGTTCTTTTTGGCTGATTCTGTTTTCAACTGGGTATTTGTTTAAATGATGTTCATATCTTCAAATTTTTATTTTTTATTTCGTGCTGTCTTTCTGAGCCTGTTTTAGATGCATGTAATAGGTGCAAGCAGTGCTGTTACTTTTGGAAGGGGCAGATACTCCTACTAGTAGTGTTCCAACTTCTGAATTTTTGCTGCAGAAGAATTCGAGGGTATTTCTTCTATTTATAATTATGCTTCAAGCTTCTTTGGTAATTTTTCTGTTCTACTTGCATCAAATACTCTGAATTGTTTACCATGCTTTTCTTAGGGTATTGATGATATGTCACAAGGCCCAAAGCTTTCGCAAAGAATTGCCTCATTGGTAAGGTTCCGTGAAAAGCGGAAAGACAGATGCTTTGAAAAGAAAATTCGATATACTTGCCGGAAAGAGGTTGCAGAGAGGTATGGTGTAGAATGGAGATTACAGGATAAAAGAAAGATTTTTTCACATTGTCACAATTTCATTGCATATGTCCTTATGCTGCATTGCTTTGGATAGGTTGATGCAGCCTTTGTTTTTTTACTTTTTAATATGTTAACATAGTTGTTTAATTTTTGTGTTTATGATGACTACAGAGTCTTCTCTGTGCATAATATTTTTTCTGTATTCCTTGCGCATGACTTTTTTCTGGCTGTTCAAGATTTTATTAACCAAGTGCATGTGCCTGCCAAGTTTTTATGCTTTTATACCTGGAGAATCAACAAAGAAACGTTACATGTTGTTAATGTACCCAGCCTTCCTAGAAATGCTTTGTTAGATTTAGGGCTGTTTTGTATTGTAGAGTTGCTCCTTTGAAATTAAACAGGATCAAGTAGGCAGTTTGATTTTGATTAGGCTTCATGCTCACAATGACCCATTTCATCAGTTTTTTGTGCACATTTTGCATGCTTATGTTCCATTCAAGAATCTTATTTAATTCAACATCCATTTTCTAAAAGTAATCAATGACCTTGGAGGCTAATGTTTCTGCTAGGATGCATCGTAAGAATGGACAGTTTGCATCATTGAAAGAACCTGACAGCACAAATTTTGGCAAGTGGGAACCAGTCAATGGAACTGTTCATCGTGAATCTATGTGAGTTGTGGCTTGGGCTTCTTGTGCACATAATTATTTGCTAATTGTACAAGGATGGCATGAAGCTTGATCTCATCCTGCTCCTTTTTTAAGCTAATGTGAGACTTTCTTTTGTCATCACATGTTTATGCATGGGTTGAAGTCCACGTACATGTCAACATTGTGGTACTGGTGAGAATGCTACTCCAGCAATGCGTCGAGGACCAGCTGGTCCAAGAACTCTCTGCAATGCTTGTGGCCTGATGTGGGCAAATAAGGTGGATTACTGTTGTTGAATTATATATTTAATTTTTATTATATCCTTGAGGCCTAGAAACTTCATTTCCTCTTTATTCTTCCTCTGTTAATTGCCATTGAATTTTTTCTCCATTCTGTTTTCAGCAAGAAAAATATTTCTTTTTTGGTCATCATATTTAAAGCTATGCACAGAAGTTAATGGATCCATGCACGTTTATAAGTGTTCCTCAATCATATTCTCTTTTCTTTTGGACAGTAATATTTCTAATTGAAAACAGTTTTGTTCAGATTTTGTCTTTGCTTATAAAAATCATTGAGGGGGAAAGTTGTCATGATTAACTCGTGATTCTTGGTTGTTGCAGGATGTTATAACTCAATATTAATGAGATTGTTTTGGTCTCTGGTGTGACTTAAATTTTCCTCTGTTTTCTGTCTTAAGGGCACCTTGAGAGATCTCACCAGAGGTGGGAGGCATAATTCTTCCGATCAAAATGAGCCAGTATGTATCTTGAGCATCTTTCTTGGTTTTCCTTTCTTGGGCAACACGTAACAAATCTAAGTCAAATTTTTACATCCATTCTCTCCCTTTGTGTCCCTTTATACCGGGCCTGTTTTTTACGAAACCATCTTGTGTGTGTGGGTAATTTTTGGAGGCATATTTATACCCTATGAATGGGAGGCAGTTAAATCGACAACTCTTCTTTTGTTTCAGGGAACTCCTGATGTTAAGCCATCAACAATGGAAAGAGAAAATCATTATGCTAACCAGGATGAAGAGGTATCATATTCTTTTTGGCTTTTGGTAATGGAAGGAAGTATATAATATCCTATATGTGAGAGAAGCAAAAAACAATCTAGGTTTGCTGAGGTCCAAAAAACATTATGAGATATTTTATGCTGTCACATCTGTATTTGGTGATAGTTTGCAGGGTGTTTCTGTCTCAAAAGATTTTTTGTGAACCATAAATGCAGTCTTGATTTTATGTTGCTGATGCTGAGCTCTCATATCACTTATTTGGCTCTATATTTTTCATTTATCAGGAAAGCCCAGAAGAGACTAAGCCTTTGCAATTGGATTCTGAACATTCTCTCAGGCCAAATGAGGAGGTATCACTCTTTGCATTAATTGCAGGAATGATGTATCACTTCCAGATGATATGATAGTTGATTGTGGCGTATTTGCTTCAGCAAGATCTACTTTTGTCATGACATCTAAAATTGAATTTTCTCAGAACATTGTTGTCTTTTTCATGCATGTGACATATTTTTGGAGGTCAGAAATGGTAGAATTTTCAAAATAGTCAGTTCAAGAAGGTTGATTATCTTAGTGACACAATGCAATTCAGGAGATTACACACATGAGACGGGGTCTTGCTCTCATTTGCTGAGAAGGACACCCCTCCATTTTCTCCTTTGATGAACTTGGTACATGCTAACCACATAGCTCTCTGGAAGATACCATCATTGGGTGGTGGTTTGTGTTGGCCTTTTGTGCTGATGATCAAATACTCTGTGCGTCTTTTTTTTTTTTTTTTCACTTACTACATTTGCAAGTCTTTTGTGTAGGACTTGCTGGAAACTGATGAAATTATTACTGATCCTTTGCCCATGCATGGGGAGAATTCATCCCTCAACCTTGATGAGGAGGTAAAAAACAGGCCTCTACCATTCAGTAATCCAGCTTGTGGAATGCTTTATCACTGTTTTTGTTTTTTTAAATTCACGCCCCCCCAGGGGGCAGGAGATGAGTGAACAAGTGGAGCTTTCGGCGAAGAGATGCTTTATGTATTTGACAGTGTTGATGATACTTGGTTAATAGGAGCATAATACTTGCCTGTAGGAGTGACACCATTTTGTGTTATTTGAAAAATGTCCTTAACTGTGCAAAACAATAGATAAAGAATATACTAAATCTTTTTTTTTCTTTTTTGGGTTACATGGGAAAAAAATGCCCCATCCTTCAAGAGTTACAATTTACCTATATGATGTATCAGGACTTCCAGGAAACTTTGGACGAGCTAGGGAATGTTTCAGGTTCAGAATTTGAGATCCCTGGGACTTTCGATGATCAGGTAGTGGTTTTTTAGTGACTTGAAATGAAGCATGTTGAAGACTAACCATATTCTTCAGCTGCGTTACAAACTTATTCATAGATACAGCAAGCTCATGGTAACCAACTTACAGGTTGATGTCGATGATTCTGACATTGGAAAAGAGTGGCCTGGCACTTAGAGATGATGCTGAACGCCCTTGATGTAGCCCTTGCATCCTTTTTTCTTGACATGGATGAAGGTGCAATCCTGGTTTATACTAACATCAGATATCTAGGGATGTTTCTTCCTACTTTATAGATACAATTTTCATCTGTATGGTGGTTACTTGAACACCGCCTGTATACCATCTTATAAAATGTGAATATTGATGCTTTCCTTTGTGTTTTCTGCCTCTCTTTCTATAAATTTTCTGTAAATTGTAATGCCAGCGTGTTGTGTAGCCAGAGCGGCTTTTCATTGTAAATAACAAATCGGTATGGATTCTATTTGATGTGGCAAGTGGCCAATCTCTTAACACGGAAAATGCATCGCATCCCAGTCGACCCTAAATTACCTATTAATGACAAGGATGGATAAGCTTCTCTGGATTAATGGCCTAGCAACGAAGAAGAAACAAGAAGGAACCCACTTATCTAAACAAGAAGAAGCCTAGTTTGCTGATAGTTCTTGCGCATGACTCTCAATCTGGTTTGGTAACAAGGCGCCAAGCTATGCCTAATACTCCAAGGGCATTGCCTCAAGCATACTCTGCCATCCAATCCAATTACTCAGCGAAATGCAACCATTAAATCGGGAATAAAGAACTAATGTGATAGGAACCATGTACCGAAATGGGTGTATCCGACCCTCGAGTCTATATGAACGTATGTACACCAAAAATGGTTTACTAATGTACAATGCAGCGAGTAATTTTCCATTTTTCTGTCCTTGCCCTCTCAAGAGGTCCCAAGAGCTACCTTTGATATCACATTCTCAAGCATATCACCTTAGCGAAGAGCAAAGGGAACTCTGGGTGGTGAAAACAGAGAAGGGAAAGGAAGCCATCTTGTCTGATTAAAGATCGTAAGAGGAGCAAGTGAAGCAAAAGAAAGTAAAGATTAGCTTTGTAGCTGTTATTGTTGAAGGGGATCTTAAGCTTCACAGAGGCTGGGGCAAGTTGTAGTAACTAATTACTTGATGTCACGATGGCGCAGCCATAGTTCATACATCACCATATGAAATGCATCAAGCGTGACGGGAGGAGAGTTCCACTCGAAGTGCTTCTGGACCTGATTCCCAGAAAAAGCAGGAAAATGTTAAGACGACAGACGTTTCACTATCTAGGAGTGCTACATTTATGCGTTGTCTGACACAATCAAAATACCTCTACAAATAATTACACAAAGAACTGCCCTATAGACTATAGACACCTGATAAGGTCAAGACTTTCCACCTCTAGCCATCTTATTTCATCTTACCGTCCCGCTGTTTAAAACAGTGGCATCACATTACAGTGTAGCAAAGCGTCGGGCCGCTAGATTTGTTTGTATCAACCTCTAATGAAAATGGTGAACTGGAACTTCAGAATTCTTTTGTATTTGCTACAGCTAATTCTGGAGTGCAAAGGTAGCAATGCCTCTAGCAAAGTGTGTTATTAACAACAAAGCAATGTGGCATGCTGGAAAAAGGTCATTTCAGGAACTTAAAGAAAGATAAACGCAGAAAGTAAAATGGAGCATTGTTAAACCGTGAACAGTCCTATTTAAGGACATTTACATAACGATATCTAGTCATTTTGGAAATGAAGCATTATATTTACCTTGATTGTGTTCTTCTGCATTTGTTTATATTTTGCATCCGGTATCCTCTTGAGGATATTCTTAAGATGGTAGACATCCTTTTCCCTTAGTATTACAGAGAATTTCCGCCAATCAAGAACATCATTGAATGGCAAATTATAGCTGTCAGACAAAATAACTGCACGGAAGTATACGAATAGCTTAGACAAACAACTGCAAGGCTTGAAGCCAGCAGACTGAATGAAGTGCATCGAGAGTATAAAAGAGCAAATAATTCATAACTTTTAACCCCAGAACAGAAAGCAAGTCCTGTGTTTATGCCTGTTTTGAGCGATTCTTGATGCATGATCATGGCCCAGAATGAAACATTATATGAAATTCTGGCACTAATGTATACTTGTTACAAATTCATGTCACCCTTTTTGAGACGCTGAAAAACCTTGTGCAGTATTGCACATGTTTGGATGGCCAAAAAGGGTAGCCCCTCTTTCCTCAGAATTCAGCTTATCAGCTTTGTCTCATGGGTGGTAGCTTTAATGCTTATATATTATAATTCAGAGAAGATAAATGAGGATTATCTCCCGACAGAACATAGTAAATAACCTAATATGGGAAGAAATTGTTACCAGGGATACATCCATAACGAATGGCAGTTGCTAGGCGGTCACCACGGACATTAGACCCATGAGGACAGATGCAAAACTTAGACCTGAAGAACTTCTCTTGGTATGATAGATGTCCTTTAGTACTTTTATCAATGATGTAGTTCTGGATGTCCAGTTCTTTGTCATGCTGCCATAAATTTATCAGTATGTCTCTCAGTTTAGAACTGCGGCGTCCTGCCCAAAAACCAAGTATGGTCCTGCAACATATGCGCTAATGTATATGATGCAGAGATAGAAGATTCATAGCTAGTATGTTAATGACATTTTTCATAGTTCCACAACAATCATAAATGGTAAAGAGAAAGACTGGCAAACAGAAACTAGTAACACCTGAAATGCTTACTGGAGATGCTCAAGTTTCAAAGGAAGCTGATTGAATAAAACATGAAGAACCTGAATTCCTTGGTAATGAAAGCTAATTAACCAACATATTTTGCATTTATTAGGATCCATGTACTGCAGAAAAGTTGCTTAAACTGTGAGATTGTAACCTAGAATTCTAACCTGCAGCTATCTTGCTGTTCACATGTGTACCAAAGAAAAGCTTTAGAGGCTACAATGACAAGTGACTGTAGATAGTGAATTGGTGCTCATGAAAAGAGCAAATGCTTATAACAATTTTCATTATGTGATAATTTATTATTTTAATGTGATGAATGTTCCTGGATCCAGTTCCATTAATATATTGCTATGTTTACGGCAACTGGATGGAGAGCAATCTAAACTGGGAAAAGCACCTGTTTTTGACAAAATTTCCACCAGCTGGAAAGGCAAAAGGTTGCACTATTTGAGGAAGGGAAATATCCCAGTGTCTGGCCTCAGGACTTGATGAACAGGTAACTCTAGTCGAGTTATTCATAAGATGCAAGATGGTGTCAGTGGCAGTAATGCCAGACTCATGGCAAGTCACAAAAAAGTGGTCAGCGCCCATTGTTCTATTCCAGTAAGGGTATTTGTTAATCACCGTGTGAACAAAGTTTTGGACAGTTTGGGTCATATCCTCTTGGGATTGTCCCTGCATAAAATACAGTTAGCATCAGGTAAGTATAAAAAGGAAACATAAGCATATAAACATTCAATTTAGACACTAAAAGTTGCACGTCACATGATAAAGTATCATAATACGTAACATAAATTGTCTTCTCTATTTGGTCGGATGGAACAGCAGAAGGGGTGGTGGGGCAGCAAAAACAATGATCACAGATCACAGTGCTATTTTGCACAAATTGCAGAGAAGTTGTGGAATCACAAAATCAGGCGTACAACCTGTCAAGATGTGATATGTGTTGGAGGAAATGCTGCATGCTCACAGGGATATACTTGTCCACAATCGAATATATGTGAAGCGCATATCTTTACCAGAGATTGAGGCCTCCTTCATAATTTTTTATCATGCTTTATGGATATTACAGAAATATCTAGCCCTGTCTTTGCCAAAATGAGAACTTTCTATCCTGTTCACTAAGGAGTCAGATAAACTCTCTGAAATCGTCTGTGGATTAGCCTAGACTTCTTTCTATAACCTGCTCTCTCCCTCATCCTTCCTCCTAGAATAAGAATTGGCCTAAAAATGTAATGGCAGACATGCTGGTGTCAGAAATCACTGCAGGCCACACTAGTCTGTGATTTGTTGATCTCACCTACCATGGTGATTGCCGATGGATTTTTGACACCTCACAACACCATCCCCTCCCCACCTCCCCCTTCAAAAGAAAAATAAACTCTTTTTTTTTTTCCCCAAACTGGGATGGATATTCATACATTCTGACAGCAAGAATAAAAAGAAGCATTCCTTCTCTATCTTACTGATTGCTTAACATCTGGCTAAAATACGTGGCTTAATATTCATACCTGCAAACCGAAACTGCAAAGGAATCTACGTTCTTATGGAAATTAATTAGAGAGCCACTTAGAGCGCCAAATGTATCAAGTGCCTCATAATTTTCATCAACAAAAACTTGGAACCAAGGAAAACTAGCCAATGTGTTTGCTAAAACAACAATTGATTGACACCAAGATTACTATAATCCAAGAAAATTCGCAATCTAATTTACCAAGAAGCACTCCCATACTTTTCAATCAGAAAAAGGAGGTTCCAACTAGCCCATCAAAGCAAAATCAGAATACGTGGCATGAAATTGTACCTGCTTGCACAATGCATGACAGGAGATGGGAATAAAGAACATGTGGGCCTTCTTGGGATCGTCAGTTGAAAACCTCTCTCTGATATTCTTCAAGAAATACCCTTCACTCCCATGCTTGCCATACGTAAGATGAAATTGTTCCTTTTTGCTCGGAGAACCGCAAACAGAACCCTTGCTTCCATCAGTGTAAACAAAGACCTTGAATTTCCTTTCCATTTCCGCGTAATCCCTCCCAAAAGCCTCTGGTGAGCGATAGATTTCAGATGAAATCCCATCATATTGGACTGGAGACACCACATTTTCCTTCAATTTCATGCGTGGGAAGAAAAGCAAGAAAGTGGGTCAGAACGATAAAAGAAAGAAAGCGCAAGAAAGTGGGAAAACTGAATACCTTGGACTTAGAAGAAGTGAATACATGAAAGTAAGTGTTTGGAAGCTTGGGGAAGAAAAAGATAATGACAAGCAAGTAGATGCATCCGCGGAAGAATATCGTTCTGAGATTGCCACGAAAGAAGAACGCAAGAAGGTGTAGAACGACAGCCCAATTGCGATTAACACTTGGCTGGTTTCTTCGATTCCTTCGATTTCTTACCATCGCTTTTCTCGGGAGAGTTGAAAGAGAAAAACAACAAAAAAAAAAAAAAGGCGGTTTCTTGCTAAACGGCGAATACAACAACGATTCTATGGGTCTCCTCCGTCCCTCTCCGTGTTTATATTTACAGAGCCAGAGAGCGCGCGCGGGAATTTTCGTTGCAAACCAACGACTCCACCTAATAATAATAATAATGACAAGAAAAATAACAACGAATGAGAATAATGATAGTTACTATGGTTGTTCTTCTCGTACATTAATGAGTATATATTTTATGGGTTGTTTTTTTTTTTTCATTAAAGTGCACTACATGAATTGTTTGCTTAGACTCAATCATATTGTGTTTTTAATTTCTTTTTGAAAAATCAAAATTTTATTGGTTTAAAATGAAAATTTCTTTTCAATAGAGCAATCATTTCTTTTTTTTTTTTTTGGGCATTTTACGCCTTCTCAGACCACTCGGGTATATTTAATAGATGTAAATCTGAACGCCGAACCTTGGAACTTTTCCTTCAACTCGTCACAAGCATCATAGCATCGATGTTACAGAGTTTCATGTCGACAATCTCCAGGACAGCTTTGATGACGAAGCGATTGGACACATTCATGAGCGTAGTCATGTGTGCTTGCTTCTTATAGATAGATATATTATCAAACGGATGCCCCTGAAACTTTTGTCATTGTCCTTCGTCAAGTAGTACTAAGAGTCGTCACTCAGGACATGAGAAGAAGACTCCAATTCATGGTGTAGTGGTAGCCTTTAACACGCAGACAAATTGAAATAAATAAATATATAAACGTGAATCTAATGTCCGAGCCAATCCAGGAATCTTTGTAGCTAGGTTACTCATTTGGGCAAAAAAAAAAATATTATTGAATTTATGAAAGCAAATGGGGTGCTGATGAAGATAAAACTTGTGTAATGTACGTAACAGCATGATCAATTATTGACCTAACAATGGCAACTACAGTTGCGTATGAACATAATAATCCAATGACATTGCCTCAAGTGAACTCTTGCCATCAATTATTTTGTGAAACAGAGTCATTAGATTGGGAATAAAGCACAAATGATATCTAGAAACTATGAACTGAAAGGGGTGCATCCGACCCTCAAGTCTGGATGAACTATGTACACCAAAAATAGTACTGTTTACTAATGTGAAAAGCAGCGAGTGTTTTCCCTTTTCTCTGTCGTTAAAACCCTCTCAAGAGGTCCCAAGAGCTACCTTTAAGACCACATTCTCAAGCATATCACCTTAGGGCTGAGCAAAGGAACTCTGGCTGGTATTGTCTGGAGGGATGTTAAGCTTCACAGGAGCTGGGGAAAATTGCAGTAACTCAGTACCCCAAGCCACGGCGGTGCAGCCACAGTTCATACATCACCATATGAAATACATCAAGTGTGTACGGAGGAGAGCACCACTCGAAGTGTTCGTACATCACCAACTCCCAGACGTTTCATTATCTGGGAGCACTACATTTCTGTGTTGTCTAGCACAATCAAACTACCTTTTACAAAGAATTTCACAAACAAGTGCCCCTATAGACTATAGGCACCGGTTAAGGTTGAGAGTTTCCAACCAAAGCCACCTTATCTAACCTTACCATTCTGCTGTTGAAAACAATGACATCACATTACAGTGTAGCACATAGTTTGGCTGCCTAGACTTGTATATTGACCTCTAATCAAAATGGACTGGAACTTCGGAATTCTTTTGTTTTTGCAACAGATGATTCTGAAGTCCTAAGATTACAATGCCTCCAGCAAAGTGTGTTATTAACAACAAAGCAGCGTGGCATGTTGAGAAAAGGTCATTTCAGGAACATGGAAAAGATAAAAAGAGAAAATAAAATGGAGCATTAAGCAGTTTCATTCAAAGACATTTATATAATGATATCTATTCAACTTGTAAATAAAGCATTATATTCACCTTGATTGTGTTCTTCTGCATTCGTTTATATGTTTGATCCGGTATCCTCTTGAGGATATTCTTAAGATGGTAGACATCCTTTTCCTTCAGTAATACAGAGAATTTCCGCCAGTCAAGTATACCATTGAGTGGCAAGTTATAGTTGTCAGACAAGATAACTGCATGAAAATATAAAAGAAGCTTATATAAACAACTGCAAGGATTGAAGTCACCAGAGTAATTGAAGTGCTTCAAGAGCATAAAAGAACAAATAATTCATTACCACCACCATTAACCAAAGAATAGGAAGCAAATCCTGCATTTGTGCCTGCCTTGAATGATTCCTAATGCATTATCCTTGCTCATAATGCTGTGTGATATGAAAAATGTGTTACAAATACAGGCCAAAATGTGTTACAAATACAGGCCATCCTTTTTTTAGACACCGAAAACACTTGTCCAGCATTGAACATGTTTGGAAGGCCAGAGAGGATAGTTTTTCCTTCCTCAGAATTCAGTTTATCAGCTTTGTCTCATGGGTGGTAGCTTTAATGCTTTATTATAATTTAGAGAAGAGAAACGAGGAATGCCTCCAGACAGAATGTTAATTTTCTCATAAGATATCTAATATGGGAAGAAACTGTTACCAGGAACACATCCATAACGAATGGCAGTTGGTAAGTTGCCACCATGGTCATTAGGACCATAGGGACAGATGCAAAACTTAGACCTAAAGAACTTCTCTTGGTATAATGGATGTACTTTAGTACTTCTGTCCATGTTGTAATTCTGGATGTCATGGACGTCCAATTCTTTATCATTCTGCCGTGTATTTATCTGTATATCTCTCACTTTAGAACTGCAGTATCCTGCCCAGAAACCTAGTATTGTCCTGCAACATATGCACTAATGAATAAGATGCAGTTATCAAAAGTGCATGGCTAGTATGTCAATGATGTATTTTTTTCATAGTTCTACAACAAACATGCATGGTAAATGAAAAGATGGCCAAGCAGAAAATAGTAACACCTGAAAATGCTTACAGGAGATGCTCAAGTTTCCATGGAAGCGGATTGAATAAAACAACAAGAGCCTAGATTCCTTCGCAAAGAAAGCTACTGAAACCAAGACATGGCCCCATGAAGGCAAACTGAATAATAAAAGAAACAACTTCTACGAAGGCCCAAAAAGGAGACTAGAAGGCATGGCGACCCAAAAATTGGTTGTCTATTTATCACTCATTCTGTTTGCTGGTGAAGAGGAAGAAGCCAACAAACCCTTGAAAATTTGCCTATTTGGCTTAAGATATTCCTCTTCCTCAACATTCAACATATTTTGCATTTATTAGAATCCATGTAACAAAAAAAACATGTGCTTAAATTGTGAAATTTGATATTAATTTATGTTTCATACAATTATAATTGATTTATATTTTAATTTTTGTAATTACTGTAAATAGAAAATAATACAAGTAAAGAAAAATTTAAATAGTTCTTTTTTTTTTAAATAATACATAATTTTATTCAAGATGATTCTTTTTATAAACAAGATTTGGTTAAATTTCAAATCTCAAATCTAAAATTTGAAATTTTGTAAAAAGGACAACAGAAAATTTGATTTAAAATACAAAAGTTCTAATTTAAATTTTAAATATAAGTTTAATGAAATAAACTAACATAAATTATAAATTTTTTCAACATTTATATTAACTGAATAAACTAACTTTAAAAATATAAAGGAAAACTAACAACAAAAAATAACAGCAGTTACAATATTGGGAAGCAAACCAATTTCACCAACACCCATCTTCATCAAGATTGTGAGCTAAATTTCTAAGCTGCAGCTATCGTGCTGTCCACATGCTTGCAAAGAAAAACTGTGCAGGCTACAATGAAAAATGACTGTGGATAATGAAAGGCACTCATAAAAAGAGTGATTGCTTATAATGATATCCATATAGGTGATAATTTATCATTTCATGTAGTGAATGTTCCTTCCTCAATCTATTTCCAATAAGATACAGTTATGTTTACTGCAACTGCAAGGAGATCAACGTAAACTAGAGAAAGCACCTGTTTCTGACATCATTGCTGGCGGCTGGAAAGGCAAGAGGTTGCAATACCTGAGGGAGGGAAATATCCCTGTGTGGTCTATATTTGAAATCATGACTTGATGAACAGATTAGTCAAATTGAGTTATTCACAAGAGGCATGACATTTTCAGTGGAAGTAATGCCACACTCTCGGCAAGTCAGAAAAAAGTGGTCCGCACCCAATGTTCTGTTCCAGTAAGGGTAACTGGTAATCACCTTGTGAACAAAGTTTTGGACAGTTCTAGTCACATCCTCTCGGGATTGTCCCTGCATAAAATACAGTTAGCATCAGGTACGTATTAAAAAGAAACATAACCATATGAACATTCAACTTGGGCTCTGAATTCCAAAAGTTGCATATCATATGTGTGATGTATCATAACACGATGCCTTATCTATTCGGTTGGATGGAACATCAGAACGGGTGGTGAGGCAGCGAAAACAATGATCACGGTTCTCAGTATTGATATGCACAAATTGCAGAGAAGTTACGGAATCATACAATCAGGCATTAAGACCTGTCAAGACGTGATATGTGGATTAGCCTAGACCTTTTTCCATAGATCCCCCTCCTCTTGACCCTTACTCCTAGGATACATATTGGCCTAAAAATGTAATGACATAGCTATGCTGATCTTAGAATTACCACAGGCCACACTATTCAGCGAGTTGATTTTCTCTGTTGAAAGAGTTGGTGCTGCTGCATTTCTTTTATCAATTCCAACATATTCTGTTAAGATTTAGTAGACAATGATATTCTTTCATATTCTAAATAGTTTTAATTCAAAAATTTAAAAAGTTTAATTTGAATTTTTAAGTTATATGTACTAAGAGTTTGACAAGTATATCAAATTTAAATTTTATATTTTGAAAAACCTTTATATAATGAAAATTAGTATTAATGAAAAACTTAAGATAGTTAGAGGGAGAGAAAGCCTTATCCCCCTTATTAGAAATCTTGTAACAAGTCTTTTTAATTCATTTTCTTCTTCTTGTATTCCTACAACTGCCACCTTTTACAACAAATCCATAAAAATAAATTTTATTGTTAAATTCCTAATTTTGTACATATAATTATCAATAATTAAATATTATTTTTATCTATTCTTTTATAGACCGACATTGGTCATAGGACTGGTTCATTTTTGGAACCCAAAATGTAAACAGTATAGAACTGGACCTTGAACCGGTTTGATACTACTTTCCAAAGTCATCAGCTATCCAAACCTCCACAAATCAAATTCTAACAGTTTTTTCAAAAACTAACATGTGATATCAGAGTCAGATCCAACATTTAATATTAGAGCAACTAACACTCTCGTCCGCCATGGAGATTGCAGATAAATTTTTTAGGCCTCACAAACCCATCCCCGCCCCATCCCACCTTTCAAAAGAAAAAGAAACCATTTTTTCTCCCAACCCCAAATTCATATATTCCGACGGCAGGAATAAAAAGAAACTCTTTCCTCTCTCTCCATCTCATTAATTGCTTACGATCTAGGAAAGATACATCACCTAAAGCACCAAATGTATAAACTGCCTCATAATTTTCATCAACAGAACTTGGAACCGTGGATAATTAGTCAATTAGTTTGCAGAAACAACAATTTATTGACACCAACATTAAAATAATCCAAGAAAGTTTGCAATCCAAGATACCAAGAAGCACTCCCATAATTTTCAATCAGAAAACAGGAATCCAACTAACCCATCAAAGCAAAATGAGAATCCGTGGAAGGAAATTGTACCTGGTTGGGCAATTCATGACAGAAAGGGAATGAAGAACACGTGGACCTTCTCAGAATCATCAGTTATAAACATCTCCATAATATTCTGGAAGAAATACCATTCAATCATATAGTTCCTACCAAATTTGCTTGGACAATGGCAAACAGAGTCCTTGAGTCCATCAGTGAACACAAAGACCCTGAAGTACAAATACATTTCCGCATAGTCCCTCTTGATAGTCTCCGGTGACCGATAGATTTCGATTGAAATCCCATCATCATCTTGAACTGGAAACTCGACATTTTCCTACAACATTGAAAACCCAGATAAGTCAAATTCATTTGGGTATGCAACAAAAACAAGAAAAGCAAGAAAGTGAGTTTAGGCAAAGAAAAGAGAGAAAACAAGAAAAAAAATAAAGACGAAGGAAAGATAGAGAAAGAAAGCGCAAGAAAAGTGAATACCTCAGAAGAAGTGAATTTATCAAAATGAGTGCTCGGAAACTTGTAGACGAAAAAGAGAATGAGAAGCATGAAGATGCATGGGCAAAAGGCAGAGCAAAAGCAACCCCATCTGAGATTGCCGCGGAAGATAAAGGTAAGTGGGTATAGAATGAAATCCCAATGGAGATTATTAGCACGACGCGCGGCATGCTCATGGCCATCATCTCCAGCCTCGGGTTTCTTGTTCTTGTTTCTTCGACTTTTAGCCATCTTTTTTTCTCGAGGAAGTTCAAAGAGTTAAAAACAAAAAGTGAGAGGGAAGGGTGGTTTCTTGCTAAATGGCGAAAACTTATGGGTCTCCTCTGTTTTTCTGTCTCTGTTTATTTACAGGGTCAGAGCGCCCGCGGGAATGTTCGTTGCAAATTAAAGACGCCGCTTATAATAATTAAAATAATAATAATTATTATTGTTGTTATTATCATACCAATAATAATAATAATAACAAGAAGGATAATGCTAGGTTCTAAGACATATACGATTATTATTTTTTTTTAATGTCTTTTTTCCTTCTCACACTTCACAATGGAAGCAAGGTTCTTCTTTATCCTACAAGAATGGGCATTATTTTATGGGTTTTCTTTTTTGTTTAAGAGACCTAAATGAGTTGTTTGCTTAGACTCCATCAAATTGCTTTTTTATTTTTTTTGAAAAATAAAAATTAGTGGTTTGAAGCTTTTCCTTCCACTCGTTAGAACATCATACCATCGATGCTACAGAGTTTTTTTATTAATATTCTCTATACCAGCTTTAAGGACAAAGTGATTACATGTTCATCAGCATAATCATGTGTGCTTACTGCTTATCAAATGAAAGCCCCTTAAACTTTCATCACTTTCTCCTTTTAAAGCCCTTTTTGGTTCTAAATTTAACTATAAATGGTCTACGAGCTTTTGGATGCTTGTTTTCGAGCATTTTTCGTTATTATCCAGGCAATAATAATGTGTTCAAGAGGGTGTGTGTGTTGGGGGGGGGGGGGCAGGATAATATGTTGGATTGCCTCTTAGGTAATGTAGCATGATCGATCATTGACCTAATAACAACAGCAACAGTTGCGTATGAAATAACCAACTACATCTACCAAGGCTACCTACTGTTTGGTTTTTAGGAACCAACAATCAAATACAAAAGAGAAACCTTTTTCTTTTAGAACAAATGCAAGAGGAAAACTTTGAATCCTTTTCGTTGTGTTGGAGATGGTGTAGAGCTGTTAAGGCGTATGCAGAAGATCAAGCAGCTACTTTCCAGACATTCTCAGTACCCAAAGACAAAGCGGTACATCCACAGAGTGTACATGACCATGTGGAATGCATCCTGTTTCTTTGCGCGTAAATTCCACTGTAAGTGCCTCTGGACCTGAAATGCATAGAACGAAAGGATAGAAAATTATGACGATGAATGGGCTTTTAGTGTACTTGAGTCACTTTGAAAAAGTTTTGAAAGCAGTCGTAAAGCAGCAAAAAGAAATGTGTAAAAGGAACCATGCAAAGGGTTTCAAGAGAATTTCAAGCAGTAAATTTTGTTGATCAACAAATCCCAAGTAGATAAAAGAACATCTCCTTACATCGACGGCATTCCTTTGCAGTCTATCGCGTTCTGCCTCGTCTTTGCCATCAAGGACTTTCTTCACTTTGGAAATATCTCTCTCTTTGAGGACTACTGAAAACTTTTTCCAGTCAAGAACTCTATTGAAAGGCAAGTCATGCCTGTCATACCAGACAACTGCAGGATAACAGGCAAATTGCTTAGAGAGAAACGAAGCAATCCGGTACAAAGTATGAAAATGGTTCACGAAGTGAAAAGAAATTCATAAGAACAATTAAGCAGACTGTCTAACTATCCACCATCCATGCTTTCATACAAGTGGTACGCCTTTTTTTTCCTATGGAAATTAAATGTCCCATTTCTAAACTACTATTTTCTAAACCTGCTTCATCACAGAGTATCTTTGGGCAATACCGATGCAAGCACGTAAGTCAAGGTAGCATGTACAATTATAAAGAAGAAATCCCATCAAACTGTGAACAAAAGCAGGCTCGGCAGCTGATACGGGCACAATACTTACCAGGAACGCATTCCAAACGGATTGATGCTGTTATACAAGCACCAATGGCTTGAAACTCATCAGGACAGATGCAAAAAATATTCCTGTACCATTCCATTTGGTAATGCCAATTGAGCACTTCCTTCCAAATTCCAAATTGTTCATTCTCGTAAGCACTCTTTCTTGCATCTCTCACTTCCGCCTGAGAAGGAGCACTCCAGAAGTTGAGCATTACCCTGCAACAGTAAAAGGTAACTTTAAACTGATAAGGTTCTAGCCACGTAGGTCATTAATGTGGAAATTGGAAGATCAAATTAGTTTACAAGATTAAAGCAGTACCAATGGCTACAAAACAATACATAAAATGCTTCATGTTTCTGATTAGTGAAAGAAAAGTGCAGAAAGAGTACGGAAATTGCAACGTGGTCACTCACGCATGCCTAAATTTTAACAAATATGTTGCTAAAAGCCAGTAGTTGCATTTTCTAGATATGGGGGGGGGGGCGTAAGGTTCAGCATACAATCAAAGTTCATTTACTTCTCCTTGTAAAATGTCAAATGCTCACCAAGTTTAGTCTCTTGAATTACACAAGTGCGTTCCATTCCATGATTCAAGGGCCTAATCTGATACTTTTACCGTACCTGTTATTGGAGTCAAATGCTCGAGCAGGAAGACCATCAGAGTGGCCTGGCTGTGGGAGAGCAACTTCCTTGTGCGGGCGAAATTCTTTATTTTTTGTTGGTGAAGAAACAAGTCGAATTGAGTTCTTAAGAAGAAACCGAGCTGTTGCATTAGCAATCTTGCTAAGGCCAGGGCAAGCAAAATAAAAATGATCAGTACCCAATGTCCTATTCCAGTAGGGGTATTTAGATTTCAGGTCATGAGCAAAATTCTTAAGAACATGCCGTGCTTTCTTCGTCGGATATCTCTGCATAAGTCAAATATGCACTAATGCGTTAACAAAGAAATGGAAAATGGAGAGCATTTCAACGAATAAAACGAAAGCAGAACAAAGCTAATGCATAGATAACATCTATTAACGAGTCAATCAACTGCTATTATCTGTTTATCAGCAAGAAATCGATCTGACGAAAATGGGAAACTGGAACTAGATTTATGGTCAGTACATGAATTACAAACTCAAAGAGAAGAAGAAAAAAAAAAGAACAAATTAAACATTTTTCTTGGGGGTGAAGAAGCATACCATCTCGCTCCACTTTTGACAAGAAAAGGGAACAAAGAAGAGGTGAGCCTCGTCAGGCTTTTTAGTCACGAACTTGCTCTCCAAGAGATTCTTAACGAAGTACGCTTCGCTGTCATGTTCTCCGCAACGCTGGCCTGGCAAATGAAGCGCAATTTCCGGGTCTTCATCTGGGTACACGAACACATTGAAATCTCTCTCCATTATCTCGTAAAAAGCCAAGAAATTCTTGTAGGAAAGAAAGACTTCTTCATTTAAAGGCTCAGTAGTACCCTCTTCTACAAAAAAATCGACCTCGGCAACCTATAAATTAAAAGGCCAATTTTCTAACAGATGATTGACAAGAGAGGAAACAAGAATCTTCAATTGAATTCACCATCGTAATCATATAAAGAAAAGGAAAATGTAACCTATGAGAGAAGGTGCAAAGGGAAAGACAAAGAAAGCCCAAGAAAGTGGGAAAAATGAATACCTCAGAATAAGTTGATACATCAACAGAAGTCTTTGGAAGACTCTTGTGGGCAAAGAGAATGAAAAGCCAGTAGATGCATCCGAAAATGATAGGAGACACTAAAACGCATCTGGGACTGCAGCAGGGCAACGTAGGGAGGAATCGACTGTAATGCCAACGGCGATTAACATGGGGGGCGACACGGCGATCATAATCTAGAGCCATTTTCTTTCTTGTTTTCTCGGATTTCTTCTTCGAACTTCTTTTTTCTCGGTAAAAGTGGAATAGAAAAAAGCGAGAGGGAAAGCGAAAGAAAATTTTGGAAGGGAAGTTTTCTTGCACCGGAGCTCGGCGTGGGGTGCGCGTATTGCTGTACTTCTTTTAACAGGAGACGGAAGGGGAGAGTCAACAAGAAGTCAAAGTTTCTGTGTTTTGGCGGGGTTCAAGAAAGCCGATGTCAGTTAGAGGTTATTTCTGGTAATCTTGCCACGTCACTATTAAGTTGGTTGCAACTAATGATTTAGCGACAATTGTACTTGCCGAATGAAAATTCTTTTGAATTTTCTTTGGATAAACATTAATATGATATGCAATTTTACCCAAAAAAGATATTCCTTTTACAGAATCTTTACCTATGTTTACACAAAGAGGCTATTCTTGCCCTCTCAGAAAAATGATTTTGACTGTAAAACTATATAATAGAAACAGAAGGCAGAGTGGTAGAGGGCAGCAACATGCCAAGTTCCAAACCGGCAGTGAGTCTTTTGATACAGCCATCTTCACAAGTGACTGGTCAATCAAATGAATGCAGTGTACCTGTCCAATGTAAAAATTCATGCTCATTCGACTGCGGGATAGAGTCCTGGCATAAAAGCATGTCCACTTCCATTTGTATCAGTGCTAGCATAGGAAAGTGACTGCAGCTCCCGTAAGTGGGATGACTTCCGGGTCTTCAAGTTCTTGGGAGATGCCGAGAGGAATAATTGCCACCACTGCTTCTAGAATACATTGATGATGTTGGCAATCCATGGATCCTTGGTAATCCTGTTGGATCTCCACCACCTAAATGGTAACCTCTTTCAACTGTCTCAGCATCCAAAGGCAATTCATCCAGTGTCTTTTTTTTTTTTTTTTGAATTAAAAACAAGAATCATTTACTGTCAGTCAAGGGAAAGTAAAACAATGCACATGACATGAGAGACACTGAGCCAAATTAAAAAACATGAAAGTAGGGTCACCTCATTTTTACCAAACTTAATGTCCTTCACCACTAATCATTGGTGGTCAGCTGATAAAGTGCAGATACCAGGACAGATACAAGTATGACAATGTCAAGTATTAGCTTCCATGTTTCAAAGCCACTGACATAAAACCGTTTTGATTTCTATTTTACTCTGACCTTCGCTTTCACTTATTCTTAGTGTTTTTAGAGAACAATCTTTGAAAACACTGAATACACCACTACAATTCATGATAAAACTTTAGAAGAGACTGAACTCAAGGGACATATACCAATCAGAGAATCAAGAAAAACACACCCGAAATGCCTGTTGAAGAACTCGGAGTGTTTCTCGTGTCCGTTTTCTCTTCATTGCTATCTCATCAGGTTCCTGCAGCATTTCTTCAAACAGATTTTCTCTGTTTTGGAAAGAAAGATAGCAAAATGCATGATTATCTCAGAAATGTACCATACAATCTACATTATAAAGGATGAAATCAATAATTGAATTACTATTGTCTTAAATGACCTGTAAAGCTTTTTAATGAAGACATTGTGAAGTTCACGCTTTGTATGGTTGACCTACATAAAAGATATGTCAAGCAATTCAGCAACAATGTAATGTTCAGTTCACGACAATTAACCACATAAATTGCATGAGAGAATATGTCAAAAAGACACTGGAAACGTTATGCTAAATCACTGTTAAAGAAGAAATGTATTTGCAAGAAGAAAAAAACATACAAGCACAGCGCAGATGAATACGCTCCGAAATTGCTTCAGTGTCAAGAAGAAAAAGAAAAAATTGTCTAAATGAAAGATAAGTCACATCAAACAGACACAAACCCTCAGGACCCACATTAAGGTGAACAGACTAGATTCTAGCAATGTAATATCAATATCTATGGAATCTAACCAATTAAGTAATCTAAAGATGCCCCTAATTTATATCATGCAGGCAAATACAGCAGAAAACAGCTCAGCATTTACAGAATAGGATTTCAAAATGTTGTTTTATGTAAGGTATCATGTACCCATGGATGTCTTCCCAACAAAACAGTTTCACATTCACATTTCAAAATTCATTCACTGCATTTTCATACCTTGGCAGCTATAGAGCAGAAAACTTATAAGACAATACTCTGTCCCCAGTGTATGTCCAAGTCCAACCTTTCAATCTCAACATCTCCAAGACAGAAGACCACTTTTCATAAAGCATAGCATTCTATCAGTAAATTTAAAAGAAATGTCTTTTCTAAGTTTTTCTTTTTCCATCAATGATGGATGATAATACAATAAAGTTAACCATGACTTAATAAAGTTGCACACCAAAATACATATCAAAAGATTGAGATCCTTGAACAAAAAGACAGTTTGACAAAAAAAAAAATTGCTAACAAAGGGGAAAAAATGGCAGAGAAAAAGGTGGTTAAAAGAACAATGCACAGATATGTCCCTGTGGCTAAAAACTTACCAAGAAGTGCATAATTGTTTTTGGTATCGAGTCTTCAATATTCTTCCGGACAATATCATAATAAGATCTCAAAAGCAACTTAGTAACTGCAATTTCAACAGCTTCTTGCTCTGAGTAGTTTTCTGGGGGCCTCAATATAGTTGGGGGCTTAAAAAACATAAAATAACAGAATGTTAGAACAAAAGAAAGAAGGAAGATCAAATAAATGTTCCCTGGGTAAACTGCTATGACTCTAGAGAAGTAAATAAATGAACAAACCTCTGGCAGATGGATCATGGAAAAGCTCGGCTCCATAGCATCTATGCTGCGGACAGGTTCACTGGATGGCTTGCTGGTTGAACTTTCCTTAACAGAGATACGGGCACTTCCACCAAAAATTGATGAAATACCCCAGCTTGAACTACCTGTGTTCCCTAGTTAAATGTTCATTCTTCAACAATTAAATTTTTTATTGCCACCATCAAATGACTAAATGTGTGTAACAGAGAGTGAGGAGAAATATGTTTGCTGATCTGCAAGAGTCTGCTCTCAGTAGACATTTCTGAACAAGCAAATTACCAGTGGGTGGAACTTTTTCAACATCTGCAGTGGGATGAACTACCTGTAAGTCACAAAAATGAAACCATATGACAGTTATTAACCCCTAAATAACAGTAAGAGTTAAAAAAAATTTAAGGATTACAGAATGACCAGAAAAAGAAACTGTAAGTTTCCATACCTGATCAGGAACAATTCCATTTACTTGTCTAGCCAGAAGAGCCCGAGCCTTTTCAGGCTCCACACCATCCTACTTCACAAGAAAGTGGTAAAGAGAGGAAAAGGGGAACCAAGGGAAAACATGTAAATGCTCCAGACAAAATAATTAAGAACAGCATACAACAATACTGATCACTATCTCTAAGATCAAACATTTACCTTTTGCCTGGAAATAGGTGGAGGAAGCCTTGAAGACTTGACCTGTTGAAGTGCAGTCTCCACAGCCTTACTCCCACCAATAAAATTTGGATGAGAAGTGTTTATATAGTCCATCTGCAAAAGACCCATCATTGTAAAATGAGCAAATGATAGCTCTCCTGTTAGTGATTCAATGCTAAATGGTAGACAGCCAAAATGTAGGAAACCAAAAAAAATAAAAAAAGAAAAAAAGGCAAAAGAGATAACCAACAACTGCATTCTAAGAGTCACCTGAATAGGCTAATTTGCCAACTAAGTAGAATCAATCAAGATGAACGGGTCAAAGAAATTGAGGGTCCTTTATGGAGAGTTTCAGTGTGAGCAAGAAGAGAACTCATTAACAGTAGGACTGACATTGGGAATTCCTCCCAGGATGCCTTTTTTGACCAGAGATAAATGTACCATAAACAATATTCAAAATTTTGAGCTTCAATTGATTGTGGCAGTAGTTACAGGAAAAATGAGCATGCTTATCCAAAATCATACAGATCCAAGCATTGTGCAATAATAGGACACCAACAACAGGCCCAAATCAAGACAAGAACCACATAAAGTCCAGGCCATCTATTACAGATTTTATAATTTGAGTCCAACTCTAACATGGAATGGTTTGTGCGGTAATCAGAAACATAACAGGCAGATATCTAAAAGCAATAGTTATTTGTTCAACTGCCACAATAGATGGGCATTCTATCACTGCACTAAGCAACTCACATCAATTAAGGCTAAACATTTTCTTGGGAGCTAAAAAGCCTGCAGTGAAAAAGCAAGTCTTTGTGTAAAACAAATGCCTAAGAATCAAAAGTGAAAATAATGAAATGTGACATCATCCAAAGGGCAAGAGTGGAGCAAAAAAATATCAAGGAAGTCTTATTTCAAAATACCTCTATTTCAATGATGTGACCAATCATTGTCTCTGATGGTTCCAGACCATCTCGCAAAAAATTCCCAATAACTTCATCCATACGCTTTCTCAAAACAGGAAACCGCTGCAGGTCATTTACTAGACAGTGATGGCTAATCTGAGCAAACAGAAATCTAGTTACAAATGCAAGCATGACTGACATAGCTAAAGACCACCAAAAGAAAAAGAAAAAAAAGATTCTACCTTTATTAACTCATCATATATGAATCTGGCACACTGAAGACTTGGATCTAACAGACGAGCTATCTGTCTTCGAACAAGAACTTCAAATGGGACCTACATGGATGAAAATCAAAATACAAACATCATCTTACAAAAGTAAAAGTAAATACAAAAACAATGTGGACTGCAAGTTTAAACAAAAACAAGATTTTTTGAAGAACAAGAAAGAGAAAAGGCATAGATGTACTTCTGGAACAAATAGTGCAGATTTAGGACCAGTTGCATTCTGAATGGCAGTTCGAATGTCATCATCCGTCAAATCCTCGCAAGGATCAACCTCCTGCACAACAAACCAACAACTACCTAATTAGCCAGTTATCAAATGATTTGGATAAATCACTGGTTGTGTCTACCCAGACATAACTCTTACATTATCCACAGAAAGCACTCCAAATTTCCATGAAATTGAATTTTGTTAAATAAGTGGAACTAAGTGGAATCAGGCGCCACTAAACATGGCAACTAACCATCTCATGCTTTAATAATAAAAAGCAATATTCTCTAGGCTTTACAGAAGAACATCACACACCTCTTCCCCGCCTCCAAAAAAAGAACAAAGAGAAAAGTTTGGAATGTCTTTAGTATTGCTCACAATGACATACAATCTAGAGAACAACAGTCAACACACCTCTAAAATCTTCACAAAAATTGATTGAAAAATATAGTGGATCCTTGCACCACCAGATAGCTCAGCAGTTGACATTTCCTCATTTTTGCCCTCAACCATTGAAGAAAATGCTGTTTCCAACAAGAAACTTGCATTATCAATGATCTTAACAGTCTTTGCAAGATATGAAATGTAGCAACATACACCTAATGAGAGATATAGTAGAGAATGTTAGAAAGAAAATCAAGATGACGAATAACAACATTTACCTTCACAGTATTTCAAAAGAATATTTAGTAACAGAGCTCCCTGACCAGCCTAATACATATTCGTGAAAGAGTTGGAAAGAAGTAATTAGTACAAAAATGATGAAATCAAAGGCAAGATTACTCCAAACAAGGTAATGACTATTTTTTTTTTTAAAAAAAGAGCATTATCAGTTGTCAAAACTAGAAAAGACTGTAAATTTGGAACTGCTAATCCTGTCAATACGCCACAATATTATAGTTTGTGATTAAAAGAACAATGAAATCAGACAGAACATCTGGCACTTATCCACAGAAATAGATCCTTATGGACAGCTGTAGCAAAACTAAACTACCTTATCCACATATATTAACAAATTATTGAATATATTCTCAGACAAGTAGTAAGGACCTCCTGACAAGCCAAGTACACGTGCCTTTGATTCTGTGATTTCTCCATAGCTTGCATGCTCCTTTGCAACAGAAACCAATGCAGTGCTTATTTGTGACTTCAGCCCTGGAAGCATTGCTTTGATATGCTGAACTAAAATCTGAAAAATGTAAACAAAAGGCTGGCTATGAAAGCAATTTGATAGAGTCATACAACCACTTTGACGAGCACAGGTCCTAAAAACCAATGTATGGAATCAGATCACCATATAAGAGGCTCAAACATGTGCTCATAATGGTGGGCAAGATGCAAGAAACGAGCAAAAAAGAAATATGGGCTACAGTAATCAGGGAAAAAAAAAAGCTAATTCTCTTTGAAATGAATACTACATTTCCTTGAGGTGTTAAAGGAATCATATTTGCCAAAAATTCTACCTGATTCAATTTCTTGGCCAGTTGAGGAACCCCACAGCGATCAGCTAGACCTAGACCTTCATATACCTACACAGCATCATGAATGCAAATAAACTAAACAACTTAACTTATTGACTTGGACCAACACAAAATAACATTCAAAGTATAGGATATCCATACAGGACGACTGCGAAAGAATTTCTCTTCTGCCACCAGTGCATCTTTGATACTCCGGTTGAGCATAATATCCTGAATCATGGCAACATAAAAACATTATTAGCTGACCAATAGAGTGATACCTTAAATCTTATCAAAATTGGATAGGTGCCCTTAAAATGATTATCATAACAAAAAATTATTATGCCAATTGAAAAATAACTGTCATACTAATACCTAAAGGAGGATTACAACCAGATACAACAACTCAAATTGAGATTACCTCTTGACTACGATTCACAACACCCACATAGCCAAGTCGAAGGGGAATAACTTTGCCTAGTAGTAAGTTGCGGGCATCAGTACCTCTGTCCATAATATCCAACTGAAGTACAGTAATGGAAAAATGTTTAAATGGTAGTAAAATGAGCAAATGCTTGTGTACATTAATAAAAACATACAAAAATGACAAAGAGGATGGAATTGACCTTCGTGATCACTCCAATAGTTCTGTAACCTGTCAGAAAATGATTTAGCACATAAGATTCAAGTAAAATAGCATAAAAAAAGTTGTTCTGTATGGGATATGAAAATGAGATTTACCATCAGGATCTGCATTTCCAGCAATCTGAAGGGCATCTGAATTTGCTAAATCTGAATTTGCTGGTGTAACAGCAAGAATCAGACAGCTAGGTTTCTTGATGTATGACATGATCATAGTTCTGATCCGCACTTCAATATCTGATGGTTGGTCGCCAACAGGTACCTTTGTTATACCAGGTAGATCCACAAGCGTAATATCAAGAACATTTGGGGAGAAAATCTTTAGCCTAATCTGCTTGTCTGAGACTCCTTTGTTGCTGCCTGCTTCTTTGTTCGTCTCAGCCTATTGCCAAATCAAACTTATCAAACTAAATGAAGATTAATCTTCGATATAAAAGAAGGTCCTGTGTACACCGGCATTTAATTCAACAATATAGACAACTATTTCCTATGTTCAGAATACCAGAAGAAGCCCAGAGTGGAACAAGTTCAGCAAGCTCTCAAAACTCGCTTCTGCCATGATTCCACAACTTTTCAGCAATCAATGTTACAAAGACAAATAATGTGGCCTCAGTAATAACATGGTCTGCCCATCTTCTTCTACCAGGTAATAAGAAAATTATCAATCTCTACGTCCTGAGTGTTAAAATAGCAATTATTGATCTCTCCCAAAACAGGCAAATTAGGCATTGAATTCACACACACAGACGCATTCTCCCCTCACATCTGAACAAGGCGTACCCCACAATCACTGCATAAAACAACAGCGTACCTGGATTTCTCTTCTGATCTCGGAGAAATCATAGAAACGCTTCCCAGGGAGGTGGAGGAACTCTCCCCACTCCTCTTCGGTCCCGTCAGGCTTCCTCTTGGTATGAAGCAGCTGCAGGACCAGCGGCCGCCGCGTGCAAATATCATTACCGCGGGGCAAGAAGTCCCTGCCGACAAGCGCCTCGAGGACACTCGACTTCCCGCTGCTCTGGCTCCCGACCACCGCCACCTGCGGCAGCTCGATCGTCGACTGGCTCCCAAGCTGCGCGAATATATCCTGAACCTTGTTCACTACGGGAATCACCGAGGCCCCCAGCGGCGCGGCATTCGACGACGCCGCAGCCGATGGCTGTGGCTGCCCCTGCGACTGCACCGACGGCGACGGAGACGCCGGTTCCTCGGCCATTGATTGATCGACTACTAAGATAGATGGAAAGCGTGAACGGAAACCTACCCCGAGGGTTTCAGAGGATTTTAGAGAGCAAAGGTAGGGCGTCTGCGTCTGTCTGTGAATCTTTTTCGACGCAAAATCCGTGGGAGCCCGAGAAAGTGAACACAGGAGGGGCGTGGCTTGAGAGAGAGGCAAACGGTTTTTGATGCTTTTATTGAGGTTTGCTTAAGTTATAAGGCTTCAAATAATTAACTAATATAATTGAAAAATATCGAATTAATACTTTTAGGTACTTTTTTTTTTCTCATTTTTAATACATAAAATTAATTTGTCTGAAAAAATAAAAACAAATATTTTCTTTATCACAGCTGAAAAATATTCGTGGGCCAGTAGGAAGTAAAAAAGAAAAAAACTGAAGACGGTCTTTACCTTGAGTGTTGCGTCTCTAGATTTCATCGCACACTCCAAGTATCTCACTTGCATCTCTGAAAAAGGAATCAACAAACTTCCCACCACACTTGGCAGCCGGGGCACGTGCCAAGTTTCCTGCCCAACGTACGAACTTCTCACTCCAATCAACTTAGAAAATTAAATGAAATTTTGATTCAACATGAGTGAAGATGTAGCCATGGAGAATTTCATCAGTCCATGGCTACTTCTCATATAAACACTCACCAACTTGTCAAGAACGGCAATATTAACTTCATTCTGCACATAAAACCACCATTGTAAACATCCTTACCAAAAATTGAAACATCAGTTCAGATACAATGAAAGTTATTAAAAATTGTTGGATTGTGTACCATTTCCTTGTACCGCGCGACAAATTTTTTGCATTGCATAAAGTAGGAAAACCTTGATGGTAAGCTTCTGCCGTTGTCCTAGATGAAGAGGCCCAGTAGACAAGTGTCCACCATTCAGGTTTGTTGGCCAAGAAACAAAATGATGTGAAGTATTGAACTCACAATTTCTACACCATGACAGAGGAGCCAAAAACATTGTTCTCTGGAAAGTCGTATAAGGATAATCAATACATGCCAAAAAAGCCACTCAGAATTGAGATGCAAGCTTAACAAATATAGTTCAAAGATTAGTCATCACAGTTTTTCCATGCACAACGGAGCAGACAACCTCATCCAGCAAGTCAGATATAGAGTCTCTTCTCAAAGGAAATTTGCACGATCTTTTGGACAATTTATACCTGACAAAATTAAAGGCTAGTTAAGGAAAAGTATACGGTGCATCTTGTTATTGATCATGATAATGGGAAGAAAGAGCAAAGTGCAAAACAGAATGGCCGCACTTTGTTCTTCTCGCAGTTCTCAAAGCTTTCATTGTCCCAGTTATGCCTTAAAAGCTTATGTGCAGAAGTTCCAGATCAGATGTGCAAGGTAGCGAGGACCCTATGAATGGATACTGAGTTCCACATTTACCATTCCTCTCGGCAGTGTCAAGTAATGTCTCGGTGATGTAACAAGAGATTCAAGGGTAAGTAGGCACTCTGAAGGTAGAATGAAGAAGAATGAACAGCAGGGAGTAGACACATTCATGGTTACCATGAATGATGCATATAAAAACCATAATTCACCAGTATGAAACGGGATAAAGTATTATACCAACACCTAAACACTTCCTACAAGTGAAGAAGGGATAAAACCACTCTATTGAGGTCATATGCCACAGACAACTTCCTCGGCAGCATTGTTGGGCTGGAAGACTTGAGGCAAATCTATGACAACTGACTTACCCTTTAAAATACTGGGAAGGTTTAGCTTATGATATCAATAAGTGGTAAAAAAATTGAGAATTTGGATGTTAGAATCTCATATAAACAATTGAAAAATGGTGTGGATGGAAAAGAGAAAAAAAAGTGTGTATCTATATATATATATATATATTCACCTTACCGAAACAATTGAATATTTCTCTAAAAATAAAAGTGAAAACTGAAGAGTTTGACAACTTTAGATTGGCCATACCTGGGTTGCCAGCCAAAGCATAATGAGCTTTCCAGCTTCCTTCACCAGCTTCATCACTTATACCATTCTTACTCTAAGATGACAATAGAACAATGTACTTCTAATACGTATCTGACAAAATTGATTGCCATTATCCCACCTTGTTTAAGAACAAAGCATCTCATAATAATTGGAAAGAATGATCTCATAATGCTCACAAATGCATTCACTGTATTTCAGTTGAAACCAGGAGGAGAACTCAAGCGTCTAGGAGAGAATTTCCCAGAGAAGCAAAGCAATCCAGTCTGTAGTCAAGATAGTGCAGAAGGTAAAGAGATAGGAGTATCTAACACAAGAATACCCACTGTGCATGTTAAGTGACCTTAACATCTCTACATTAAGCAGAAAAAGAAGAAGAAGAAGAAGAAGAAGAAGAAGAAGAAGAAGAAGCAATGAAGAAGTGACCAGAACATCTATACAAGTTGCTTTAAACCTCAGCTGCAGGATCAGAGCAATAGATGGCTTGATTCTGCATTTGATGGAACATCAAACAACTTCCATCATTATTCTATTTCAATATGCAAAAAATTTTGCAAACAGGAGGAAAATCCATAACATTGGACAACTAAAATTATTGCAGATAAAAGCAGACAAGACTGTAAAATAGCATGCAAACTGAGCAAAGGAGAATTTCATAGCAATTCATGAAGTGCACTTTAACAATCGCCACATTGGTAAGTCCAAAGGTTAATACAGGAAACTCCAAGAAAAATGACTATTGAGAAGATTTAGCAAAGTCCTTGCATATCTTTGATATCCAGAAAGCCAAAAGTAAACCACCTAGAGTTATCTGCTAGCTCCAAAATGCAATGAAGTTTTAAAGCTTCTTATATCACGGAACCTCCAAACAGTTGACAAAAGTCAGTCAAGCTTAGAACAGTTACCAGTAATTTGGTCAAACCAACTAGAGGACGAGTATCAGAACTAGGATACCTCTAAGCCCACCTCCAAATTTTTGTCTGACAAGTTATTTTTCTTATGGAGAGACTCTAAGTAGGCCTAAACAGTAACCTATCATAATTAAATTTTAATTCTATATGTCAGTCCAAATTTTGTAACTAATAGCTTGGAGAAACGAGCTGAGTATTTGCATATTAGTTCATTAAATCATTGGAATAAGACCATCCTCTTTTTTATGCACTCTTGCCATGAATATGCGACTGTAGCAAAGACATGATGAAGAGAATAGTTTGGAAACCTCTTGAGATCCTTCACTTCATCGTTTGAGGATAGAAGAGAAACTCAATTGCAATTTCAAAATGCCTTGTAGAAAGCAACACAAAAGAAACAAGGATAGGAAGATGTTGTGCACATGGCAGTTTGAGAATACTCACATTGAAAAGGACAAAAGGGAGAAACATAGGACCAGAAGAGGCCCAAACTAAATATCTGCGCTTCAAGAGCCTTGAAAGCTGCAGAAAGTCCTAAAATTATTTTCTTAGTGGAATTATGTAAGTTTTGGTCTGCTGAATTGAGTGCTTCAGGTTTTGAGATTGACTGAAAGTATCCTCATTTGGCACATCTTGGCTTGTTGCGGTTCCTGATTTTCTCAGCACATCCAATATTGTTGGCTGCCAGTGTTTACCTTGCAAGCCTGAACTCAGAGGATCACATTTGATAAAATTGTTTAATATGCTTCCAGATATCTGCATTGGGAATATTCTAATCAGTACAAAGATAGTCTCATTAAAAGCACAAATCTTTGGAGATAAACTTCAATATGATGGAAATGGAAGAACAAAAAAGTGATAACTACAAAATACATTTTCATAAATTGACAAGGAACTCAGAGCACAGGTGTTTACTAAAGTTCCTTAGCTGCTCAATAGCTTGGCAAGTACATCTTCTTTTGTAGCATGTCTTGTGCAATTAGATCCTCCAGCAACTAGCGCATAGAAGGAATTGAGCTACATCAAAATTAAATTTGTAAAATGACAAATTTCAAGAAATCATACAAAAATAAAACTATTTAGACCAAAATAGAATCATTGTCAATTAACAACCTTACCAATTTCCTTGTCAGTTTGCTGCATAATAAAGAAAAAGGCACACAACCTGCTTCTGCTTGCTTTCAGTGAATGCCAACCAACCGTTGCTATCCATTGCACAAGAAAAATAAATATCAGAAACTGGTGAAAGTCATCAGCGTTCACCCCCCTCATAGATCAAATTCCATTGGTATGAATGGAACAATGAAAGTTCCAAAGAGTGATGATATATGTACCTTGATCTGATTGGCAAAAACATTTTCAGTTTACCAACATATTTTCAGAGTTACTGAACTTCAAAATCTCAATTTGGAAGTATTCTGGGTGGGTTGTATGCTGATCTACCAACTTACAAAACATTCCTTCTTTTTTTTTTTTTTTCAAAAACTACCTATTTTTTAAAAAATACTAAATTTTAGTTTTGGAAGTGTGATTCTAGAATGTTTTAAAAAAACTTCAACAATTGAACAAGAATAATGCTATATGAGTTTGTTCAAATTAAAAATCAGAACAGAAGATACGAATTGTCAAGATCACACATATGACAGGTAACACAAAGGACCTGAAAAGTTTCCAGTATTGCCGAACGCTTATCTCATTTCACACCCTTTCAACACATTAAGCTTACAATGGAAAGTTCCACACTAGCCCAAGATGGTTATACTGTTACTGTTCCTTTAAAGAATATCAGATGTCATGTCTTTTAAGCTTCATTAATTTTGCCAAAGGTATAATCAAAAACACACTTGCTTTAGTACCCCAGTTTTCCAAATTCTCTTTGCCCAACTACTTGAGAAAAAAAATCTAGATTCAGGGGTGTCAATGATGATGTTAACAATTAGAAGATTATGTTTGTGAAGCACTTTTCGTCTAACTTACCTCAGAAGAGGGAAGGTGTAATTTGCACCAAAGTAATGTGTCAAATCCAACAAAAGATCCTTGATTTTCCAGCCTTTCTACCTGAAAGATTTACAAAAACAAAAGCCTCAATACTAGATCCACTTTGTAATTTTTGTTGATCATGAACTTACAGTGGATAGCAAGTAAAAGTTAGCAGGAAGAGCTTGTATAGGAGCAGTAGACCTGCAAACAGCAACCTTCAACTTCAGCATTTACAGGTATTTGGGCAAAAATGACAAAGGGAAAGGATAGTCAAATAATTACTGCAAGGAAAGCTAAGCCAATGACAAATTCTCAAGCAAATCGGAGATATCTCACCATCCAGTTTCATCCGGAGATCCCCTAGAAAAGTAAAAAATTTGGACTGTAATGTTGGTAGATGATACCAGAAAGCAAGAGATAGATTTAATTACTAGAGTCGCCTTCTCAGTCACAGCACAATTGGTTAACAGGTAATTACCCTCCTTCAAGATTGGATAGTAACATAGATTCAAACTCTCGTACATGTTTGCCAATCCTATTAAAAGTGAACAAGTTTTTCCAGTAAAAAAAGGCCATGCTCAATTACCGTCCCAAAATACCTGAGAAGCTTAACTACCACCAACATATTGTTTCGTTTATTAACCATTCAACAAATTCTGGCTGAAGCTTTTTGTGGTCTGACAATGCATAAATTTCATCATAGAAGAGGATTAATGGTAAGCTCAGCTCTTTCCAAGAGTCCAAAGATGTTTTCAAAAGTATTGATTCCTCACATTAGGATTCTGCTCAAAATAAAGGAATGGAAAATGGGCTTCAAGAGTTCCACACAATTAACAACTGATCAAAATGGATCCTGATAATTATGAGTCAGAAAATTTCACAGCACATAAACAGAATAACCACCAAAATAATTACATAGCTCAGATGATACGGGGACCTGAGAAGATGGGCTGATAACGCTTTTGCATCTCCTAGGAAAGAGGTTTTAGAGTTCCAATAATTCCCATTTTCGTGTACCTCAGATCTAAATGGCTGACCTGACCCAATAGAAAACCCAGATGAAAGATAGATAACTACACCAGCAAAAAAAAGGAAGGTAGGCCATCATACCTTTGCCTGTATTATCATGACCAGTGCATTTCCAACAGAAAATCCAAAACAATCTGCAATTAATTGAGCTGACAATGCCAGCTTGCAGAAAAATCCATAAACTTGCACTCAACCAGAGTTGGTAAACTGGTAAAACAACAAACACTTCAACTTGTAATGCTGAGAATTATGAATATCTATACCTTGCAGACTCCCTCCAAATAATCCAAGATTCCTGGAGGGAAGAAAAGTAATGTTAATGAATAATTGGCTACTAATCAAAACATATATGCATTCAAAAGTAATTGAAGCACCATTAATATAAGGAGATAGCTGAATCATTACTGACTTATAGTCAGAAGCTAGCAAAGCCATAGTGTCCGAAGCAGATGTCACTTCAAAGCTAACACCAGATGCCACATGGGTCACAAGTGCACCGAGAACCTGCAAAGATACTGTCATAAGACTTCTAGATGTCGGGGTTTCAATTTTTAGACACCAAACTAGGAAAATTTCTTAAAGAAACTAACTTGCTGTTAAGCATCAACAAACTCTCCAAATAACATACACTCAAGTGAATGCCAAACTGCCACACTTTTTGTTCTTTGCATGACGTTAAATACTCAGACAGTGACGGAAGCCATAGAAAATAATCCTGGCAGAACATTCAAGTACTCAGAAAGTATTGGGTAAATGGTCAGACTACTTTAGATGTATATAAGGAAGGCAGATACATTTACCCATTTCCGGTTCCCCCAGCTGATTGCGGGGACCAACAGAAGATGCCGGACTAAGCTTCCCTTTCAGCATCACCAAAACCTTACCGATTGGATGAAGCAAGTACGCTGAAAAAGCATAAAGAAAGAGTAAGAAAACGTTTAATAGCCTCAAAGGTATAATCAAGAAGGCCTAAAAAGCATGAGCGCTGAAGGTGTAAAAAATGTTTCAAACCCTAACAATTGATAAAGAAAACGGAAAAAGCTCAGTCGAAGCATAAATAAATGTTTAAAACCCCAAGATTTAACCAAGAACCCTGGAAAATCACAAAGAACATACAAACAATATGTTTTAGACCCTAAAGAATCATGATCTGAAGGTCCAGCTGATCACCACGAGCAGCAGAAGATGCCAGGCTCAGCTTTCACTTGCAGCGCCACCAAAACCGTCCTGATTGGGTGCAGCAAAGACACTGAAAAAGCATAAAGAAAGAGTAAGAAAATGTTTAGAAGCCCTGAAGATTTAAACAAGAACGCTGAAAAAGCAAGGAAAATGAAGGTGTAAAAAAAATGTTTCAAACCCTAACAATTAGAACAAGAAAAGAAAAAAAAAATTCATAAACAGAGTATAAAGAAACGTTTAAAACCCCAATATTTAACCAAGAAACTTGGAAAATTACAAAGAAAATAACAAAAAAAAAGTTTTAAACCCCGAGATTTAACTAAGAACCCAGGAAAATTACAAAGAACATACAGAAAACTGTTTGAAACCCTAAAGATTCTGAAAACTACGAAACAGACAGATGAAGGTTGCTCGGACAGGGGATGAAAGAGAAGAAACCGGGGGAGAAATTGCAGCGAAGAGCAGAGACAAAAATTGGAAGTGGAAAAGATTCGGTGGAGATGGGCGCGGAGCCTGTGGGGATCGGAGTGGGACAAAGCAAGACCAGAAGGACTGATCGTTGTACAGCCAGCATTGGCGAGAATGGAAACTAATTTTTTTTCGATTATACCTCCGCCGTCGTCCGAAGGCGGTGGGTTTGGGGATTTTCGGAGGACGGAAAGGAGAGACAAGGGAAGAGGAAGGCCTCTTCCGAGACGAATCTTGGTGGTGGAGGAACCCCATCGTGAGACCGACGCCGTCGTTCTCGGCGTTCGCTCTATCTACGCAATCCTGGGCTCTGTATTTTTGAGTTGCAAGGGACGAGGGAAAGGGAAACGGGGCTATACATAGAAGCGCCAACCCCAGTCCTCGCTGGCGTGGGACTCGCGCCCAATTTTTTTTTTTTTTGACCGTTACGCTATCCGCTAAGGCGGAACTAATATTTTTTGAAAAAAAAAAAAAAGAAAAAGTAAAATGATCTACCGTATATATAATTATAAGGTAGAGTTAACTTGTTAAACACTTTTTTTAAAAAATTTAATACAATTTAGTTGATTTGAATTTTTTCTTATTATTTGATGTCATATAAAACAAATTAAATTATGAGTATATATTGAATTGCAATTATAGTTTGCATTTGACGGAACCAGAAGTGAAATTTATATTTTCAAAAAATACAGTATTTTGGTGAAATAAAAATGTATTTAAAAGTATATCATGATTTAATAATTTTTTAAATAATAATTTTTATTATTATATAAAATAATTATTATTTATCTTATAACATAACGTAGTTCTTTTTGTTTTTTTTTTATTTTTCTTTCAAAACATTATAAGTATTTATCAAATAGCCAATTATATTAATTAACAACAAACTTGATCATTATTAATTTACTAACTACAACAATAAAATTTAATTATAATTTCAAAGAGACCCTATGTCACTTCAAACATAAGCAATATACTAAAATTACTTTTATTTTTTTTCAAAATTAGGACAATTTAGTTTTTTTAATTATTATTTTGGACGAAGTAGACAACTTAAACTCAATTAAACAGTTCCCAGAAAAGAATTTAACAAAGTCTAAACATATCTCAAGAGACCTTTATACAACATTAATTACATAAATAAACAATATGTACAATAACACTCTCAAAATTTCGTTAACTTTGTTTGGGTGAATGAGATAAGAAAGCATGAATAGAATTTAAAAGTTTTGTTCAAAAAAAATTGTGTTAGATTCATATTATACAATAAGCTAAATCAACATACCAAATTCACAAAAAAAAATATATATAATAATTAACAAAAATTATTAATTACACATAAAGAATATATAAATCTAAATATATATTTAATCGCATCAAACATTTACTCGTTAATTAATTTGTAGCATAGGCCTGACGGGTGGCCAAAAGTTTACGAGGATGGGAGTTTTTTATATTATTATTTTCCTTATTTCAATTTATTTTTATAAAAAAAAATCTGGGAGAAGCGAAGCCTGTCGAGATTTGATCACTTGGGCTTAACAGCCTCGGGGATGTCGATATCCACGTTGCAAAATAATCATCTACATGCAAGTCTAGATGTCAGATCCAAAAGTTAAACAGCAGGTCAACAAATAACACCATCACTAGCAACGTTCAACCAATCTAGATTCGACACGGTGTCCATGACAAGCTATTTGACCGCACCTAATCACCGTCCTAATCTCTTTATAAATTGGCAAACCCAGGGTTCTTAGGAGTCCACAACGACATCTGCCTCTCAGCAGCCGTTTGCTAATTATTCTAGAATCATCTGTCTTGTCGACGCAGCCGCCGCCTGTCTAACTCACCATGCCTCGTCGGAGCTCCGGAGGTCAGATTTTCTCTTCGGTCTAATCATCTTTACCCGTAGATCTCGATCTTTTATTCACCTGTTTGGTTAGCCATTTCTGGGACGTGTTTGTTTCTGGGCTTCGGTGTTCATTTTTCCCTTTTTTTTTTAATTTTGGGGTTCTGGAAATGGAGAAAAGTAATAGGAAATGAAGTCTCTTAGCCTAAACTTTAATCTGTATTCGATTCTTTGATTTCTCTTTGTGAATCCTTGTTACCTAGGCTTAATTCTGTATTTGGTGTACATATTATGGGTTAATTATCACATTACTATCATTTGTTTCGTGTGGTTTCTGGGGTATTTGGTTGCTTTCTTTTACGACAAGAGAATTTCATGGCTTTTTTTCTGACTGTGTCTATCGTATTCTGTAGACCTGTGTTAGTCATACATGTTATATATTGCTTTGGCCAGGGCGTCTTGTTTTTCAGTCTTGAATTTCTCTTGGCAGTTGAGTTAACTCTGATATGTACTGATTAATGGCTGTCGTCGTGGTTGTCTGGTCTTTGTTATTTATGTCCCTGTTGGTCTTTCAATAATCAGTTTTGCTGGTGATCAAATTTCTTTTTGCAGGAAGATCTGCCGGTAGGTCAGCTCCTCGTCCTGCGCCAGCACGTAGCCCACCACCGCAGCAAGGTACCATTCCTTCATATAACATGCATGCACAGTGTTCAGACATAAGGGTGCATGTTTGTGCTTAGGGTGTTATCTTATTTGACTTACTGAACCTGTATTTAGCATTGATTAACAATTTGCTTCATAGAACCTGATCTTAATGTGATTCTGTTCTGATGCAGTTCACCGTCCTCCTCCTCCTGCTCCTGTACAGAGTAGCAGTGGTGGGTCATTGCTCGGAGGCATTGGTTCAACCATAGCCCAGGGTATGTGAGGAGTGTTCAACCAAAGTGTTAACAGTTTGTTGGATGAGTGTTCTTGCACATGTGTATTTTTCCACTAGCAGCATCTATGATTTTAATAAGAAAGTGACTCTGAAGTTTTTCTTTGTATTTGGACTCGTTACAGGCATGGCCTTCGGCACTGGAAGTGCAGTGGCACATAGAGCTGTGGATGCTGTGATGGGTCCTCGTACTATTCAACATGAGACTGTGGTTTCTGATGCTGCTGCTACTCCTGCTCAGGCTCCTTCTACAAACACCTTCTCTGGAGCTGATGCATGCAGTGTTCAAACCAAGGCATTCCAAGATGTTAGTAAATTCTCTGTCTGTTTGCTTGTTTCCAGAGTTATTCATCAGCTTTTTATTTCACTAGGAATGGAATCTGAAGGAATGTACCATTCCAGAAACATGCATTTGTGTAGTTCCTACCTCCATCATCCACTTTGTTATTTCTAGAATTTGCATCATGTGCAGCTTGTTTGCTATAAAATTTTTTATGCAGATGTGTTTAATAGACTTTAGCATAATTTGCCCATCAATTTCACATGAATGTTGCACGGTCAGTTTCATGAGTCCTTTGGTGAGTGAGATATTTTTGTGCCCTGCTGCTTGAGATGACCAATTCATCAATAGAAGGCAAAGGAATCTTGTTTCAATAACATTGTGGCGATGTTTCACAGTCTTTTGAAACTGAATCTTGTATTTTCATCTAATCATAATTTGTTGATGTTCATAAGAAAATGAGTTATAAAAATCATATTACCTTTAGCATAAATGCAAAATTAAGCTTTAATACAAGTGTGGTATGTTCTCTTGCAGTGCATAACTAGCTATGGAAATGACATCAGCAAGTGCCAGTTCTACATGGACATGCTGTCAGAGTGCAGGAGAAGCTCAGGCTTGAGCGTTTAAGTGCTGTCTTTCTAGCTATGTCGAGCAATGGAATGTCAGATTCGGACTTCCTAATCTTAATAAATGTTTGTGACGATGATGGATTGGTAATCCGGCTATGATAAGAAACTTGGCAAATAATTGTTATGCTGAAATATATTTGAATGTTCCAATTTTTAAAGGTGATTATTCAGTTGCTTTTAATGTCATAGAATGTTATTTGAACATTGTTCCTTCCATCTTATTCACTTTCAGGATGGGGAACAGATGTCTTTCTATATATATCGTCCAATGGAATGTCAGATTTGGACTTCCTAATCTTAATAAATGCTTGTGATGATGATGGAATAATTATCTGTCTATGATAAGAAACTTGGCAAATAATTGTTGTGCCGAAATGTATTTGACTGCTCCGATTTGTAAAGGTGATTATTCAGTTGCTTTTAACTTCATAGAATGTTATTGGAACCTTGTTCTTTACATCTTATTCACCTTCAAGATGGGGAACAGATGTCCTTTTCAAGAACATACTCTGCACCTTGTTCTTCACAGATTTCTGCATGTCGAGTAATTGTAGTAGGCCAGGTTCAGGCATGGGATAAAGAGGGGCCAGGGCGGGGCAAATGAAGTAGCTTGTGGCTATCCAATTCAACGATTTGAATGCATAAAATGGTAACAATCATAAGTAGGGTGGCTATTCCCAATCTTGGATCCATTGGAAGCTTAGTACGCTCTCTAATTTGCGTTAGATGCAAGGTAACCACACAGCCATATCTGGCCTCCATCTCCACAAAACAGCTACTTTCTGTCACTCCCGGGAACAGACTTTTTCTTCAATTACTCTTAAAAATACTTTCTTCACCCTGTTCTTGACAGATAACTTCTTCACATTTTGTTTTCTTTGTTTGTTATTTTTTGGTAAAGGGATATTTGCCCTTTAGAAAGCTAACGCACAGTTGCTTCCATGCCTGGCCATCTGGCCCTTGTTCCGCCAGATTTGCCTTCACCTCATCAGCAAATGGTTCCTATCAACAAAAAAAAAAAAGGACAACGTGGACCATTCGATTGGGGAAATGAATACGAAAGCAAGATGTATAAAATAGAAAACGTAAGGGCTACCGTGGATGTACCATAATGAGATTCCGCTTGACAAGACGGTCAATCAAGTGGAGGACAATGTCCTTGTTGTACTCGGGATGACCTTGGATGCCCATGATGTGATCCCCACACCTAAACATCTCAACCCTTGTTTTAGCAGACGATGCAATCTCCTCTGCTCCGGAGGGAAGTTTCATGATCTGGAACGGTATCATGGGGTTAACAACACATAGGAACATGCCCGTAATAACACGTATAAACAACCCTACCAGTTTCATTTCAAAAAAAAAAAAAAAAAAAAAAAGAACCTCATCTTGATGGCACTCGATCACGGAGAGCAAGTTGGGCAAGTTTATTGACGAGAACAGCCTTGATGCCGACGGTGACAATTTGACGGTCGTCACCCCTATATCCCACCCTCTCGCACGTCCCGTCTCTCCTCCTAATGCCCGGCACAGTATCTGATAATTCAAGCCCATAAAATCCTTATCCGCAAGCACGTAATAATAAAAGAACAATAAAGGAAACTTTTCTTTTTGATGGGTTCCAAGCCAAAAGTAACAATTGAAGTTGAATGCAAGGAAAAGGTAAAAATCAGCAAATCACCAAGAAAGCGGATGTTGGCTGGAAGCATAGAAAAATATTAGCGTCCAACTCTTGCATGCAATATATAATTTATTAATGTTTCGTTCCTTTCCTTTTCCTTTGTGTTTTCCACATCAACAAAATGGTGGGAAATAGGGTCTAGCATGTCTTCTACCGACCAACCCTATCCTTAGCGGGCTTACTCATGATTCATGAGTGGCGTGCATCCATTTGGCTGGGTTCTTTGCACTTGTGCAATTTCAAACGCAATGTCCTCGTTTAGCTTGCATCATTTTTCATAGGCTGAAAAATGTCAGTAAGTGCCAAGATTTTTCTATAAAAAACATAAAAGTGTCACAACATGGTGTCAATTTTTTTGTGGTCGCTTGTCTAGTCCAAGTACAGTTTCCAACCAACTAGACCCCTCACCATTATGCTAATCTGCCTTAAAAGAACTGAAAAAGAAATTAGAGAGAGAGAGAGAGAGAGAGAGACTAACAGTGAGCATGATTGAAGAAGGGAATGGGAAGTTGGTTGTAAACGTTACGCGAATGTCTACTTTTCCTTGGTTATTTTCTTCGTTTAGCAATGAAAATGAAGGAGACTGCTAGCAGAACTTATCCCTTGACAACTACCAGATACACAATTATGAAATCGTTAAGTAACCCGGAAAATTGGGATAGCCAAAAGGAAAAAAAAACGAGAGAGAGGGAGAAGTTTTATCTAAAAAGATTAGACAATATGAACAGGAAAATGCAATGCCCAATGACCAACCAGATTAGACATCACATTCAATTATTTGGTAATATTTTGCAGACACAATGTACGAACAAATTCATCGTCCTGATAATAACATTACTTGAATTTGGTCATCCTAAAACAAAGACAGATAAAAAAAAAAAAAGAATTTCACATCAGCCCCTATAGATACTACGGTAATACTCAAATTATTTGTTCAAAAAACAAAAAACATTTCTCTATCATATAATCTCACGCCTACATTAGATCCCCAACAACGAGAGGCCGAATAGGCAAAAGCATTAAATTTCACCCCAAACTACAATGTGAATTTTCCGGGCCTAACAATTTGAATTCCGAGAATTCAGTAGCCTGCAGATTCGAATCCCCGTTTCCCTGGAATGTAAGATCCACGAGGACCGAAACGAATCAAAAAAAGGTGGCTATTATGATCCCATTCATATCAGGCTAATGGACCACTCGCAAAAAAAAAACAAAAAAAAAAAAAAGTGACAACTGCTGCAAAGACCATTTTGCCCTTATATCGAAGGAACTACGACTCCATTAGCTTTTAATTCGAGATGTGACACGTCGAAAATATAGATTTAGAATACGTTACGTTGAACGCAAATTTGGCACATTTTGATAAATAATAGATGAATTATAATTAATAATTAAATTTTAATAATATAAATTTATGTTTAAATAGTATGTCTAATTTTTATTTTTTACATAATAAATTTTATAAAATAAACTAAAATAAGATAATCTTAACCCATCTTACCTTTGCTGTGCTAAACAAGAAGCACCTAAAAAAACTCTTTTTCGTGTGCGGTTAAAAAAGAAATATGTTAAAATTTAGTTTTAAATTTTTATAAATTTATATAATTAAATTTTTAATTTTTATATTTTTATTTAAATTTATTCATAAAATGAAAAATGGTCAAATTATTAATATTTTTTATATTTAATATAAAATCTAAATAAAAATATAAAAAATATAAAAACTTAATTATAAAAATTTTAGATATATATATATAAATATATATTGTACATCCCGAGATAAAAACTAATAATTTCCCGAGAAAAGTCATCCAGGGGACGAGCCATTAACTCAAGGCCTTGGCCATTCTGTGGAGGAAAAACATCAAATTTAAAATGTTAACATTAACAGTCTCAAAATCATTTGTCTACAAAATCAAACTTTAAGATGATGCGACAAAACACAATGCCACTCAGCCCATAAAATAAGCAAAAAAAAAAAAAAAAAGGGGACTCAAAAAACCTGTCAAAACATTGGAAAGAAAAACTTAAAAGAGAATAGTAACAATACCTGGTGTCCGAAGCAAATACCAAGGATCCTTTTCCCCATTTTGTCCAAACTCTTTAGCAGTTCCACGAGCTTGTGGATCCAGGGATCATCGCCGTGTGCATCATTGCAGCTCCCCGTGATCACAAACCCATCATAGCCATGAATCCCTACTTCATCGGGAAACTCGCCGGCGGCCACCTTGTAAGCGTCCCATGTCTCTCCCTCCTCTTCCAGCATTCCCTTGAACACCCCAAGGTACCCTCCGTACTGCTTCTTCACGTACTCAGACTCCTGCGCGCACAGCAGCACCGCATATCTCCCCATGCCCATCTCAATGACTTTCAAAAACCCTTTTTGCACCGATAGATTAAGGGTCACTAAAGGGGGATGGGTTTTAGAGAGAGCGAGAGAGAGACTTAATTAAGAATTTTTGTTGTCTCTCTTTCTCTCTCTAACAATCTCTCTCTCTCTGCATCTGTTTTGGTCTTCGTGAATCTAGACACGAAAGGTTGGCAGGTATATATATGATGGCTTAGGTTCCAGGCCACGGTCGCAACCAATATTTACAACCAGGACCAGAATTTTTGTTATCCCGAATTTGCCCTCCAAAGTTTGGATCAGTTTTTCGTAATTATGGAAAGAAATTAGCATCGTAAAAGGAACATTACTGACAACAGATTGAGCTCCGAGGCAATGCATTTTATAAAGATTTTTAAAAGGATTGAGAATTTGAATCTCGCTGTATAGTCAAGGATCTATAATATGTTTATATATTATATAATTTTATTAAAAATATAAAATAAAATTTTATATTGACTACTGATATGAAAGAAATAAAGGAAATGAATTGCCACTCCCTGTGATAAACTTGTTTCCTTCTTACAAAATTTACTTCAAATTCCTATTGTCCTCTGTCCCCCCCAACCCTAACTTGAAATCCCATGCCTGCTTTTATGGATTAATGCCCTGTGCCATTTTTGTGAATTTCGTGCGTTTTTCGAGGGTAAAAGGGAGCATTGCTCAAAGATCATGGGTCCTAACATGTTAGCCATAATCCGTCAATTCTTAGACCTTTTTGTAGAATATTATTTTAATGGTCACTCCGCAATTTTTTTTATTTTTTTATTTTTTGTGTTTTTTTGTTTTGGTCTAGTCAATATATGAATCGCCGGAGCTCACTCAAAGTCTAATGGGGAGTTGGAATTTGTCTTGTCTCACGTCTTGTGGAAAGTTCCTTCTTTCGCTTCCGGGGGCTGCGCGGTGGATTGAAGTCTGGTTTACCTCAGTCATTGCTTTTCCTAAGATGCCACTTGGTCTCGGGAATCATAAGTCTAATTATGGATTAGGTAATCTACAATGGAATGGGATTTATGTAATAAAAACAATTGACGTCAGGGGAGGGAGGGGGATCCAAGTTCACTCCTACTGTTTAGGGTTGAATAATAAAAAGAAAATGTACGACTTACCAAATCACTGCAATTAACGATTTTGAAGTACCATCTAATATATAATAAGATCTCTAGAACAATTTGCACTTTTTCTTTTTGGTTTTTATATTTTTTTGTGTCTTGACAAGATGGAAATAATCGTGCATGGGATTGAAGTAGTTAGCAATACACTATCCATACGCACATAGCATTCGATTCATTGCAAAATGAATCTAAAATATAAATACAAATTTGATTCTCAATATATCACGAATCAAATATTTTTGTATCAAGCTCCATATTTTTCAGTAACTGCGCCTTCTTTTTTTCTTTGAGATTCTCAGCACTATTATGACGTTTTCAAAGTTAATTTTCTTGTGAATAAATTTTAAAAAAAGAATCCGAGAATCATAACCAACGAAGAAACCGTACATAAACACATAGATCAATGTCCCCATGAAAAAGGAAAATCAAAACGTAGTAAGAGTATTATCTATTGACATTAGCGAAGTATATTTATGCATCGAATTGATGGATTTAATATCTTTGAACTATTCTTTATATATATATATAGCGTATCTTTAAACGATTTAATTTGAAGGAAAGTATGAGTACGGTTTCCATTTTGACAATGACCAAATATATTCGGTTCCTTCTAAGGTCATACACAGACGTGAATCTTGCCGTACCGATGCATGCTCTCAAATCGTCATTGTTCAGGAAAATTTCCAGTATATTTTACTGATTGATCTGTTTAATAACGCGGAAGTCAATGGTCATCAAATGGCATCAATCCTTAGGAAAATCCCAAATATAAATACTGACACGTATTTTAGTTTTGTTTTGGAGAAAGTCCACGATACAATATTCAGTTAGGCAAATAACTAATTGGGAAAAAAACACAAAAATTTTAATTTATGGGAATAGATCGTTTTCTTGAAATATATAACTGCAAAGTCGTTAATCCCTTTTTTTTTTTTTTTAGGGATTTTAACTTTTCAATCTTCTAGCTTTGGATTACAATCTTAATTCTTTTATGCACTCCACACATATATTTACGTATATTATACATATTATTGATAAATGGTTGTCTCTATGTGCACAACATACATTACAGTTTCACCTCAGGCTAAAACAATGTAGTTTATATTTTCCAGAAAGCAATTAGTTGGTTGATTGTTATTCATCAGTTGCTTTTCTTTTTTTCCTTTTTTTTGTTAACCATTATTAGTTTTACTAATTATAAAATCTATTAACTTTAAACTGTCAATCATCATAAAATACGAAAAATGTAATCTACCATCAAACCCAACCAATCAAACTTAAACATCCAATATGAGGGAGTACTTTGGGTGTCAATTTAGAAAAGTTGAGGAATTTGGGGCCACCGATTTTGACAAAGGTGCCCAAAAATTATTGACATATTCTTGTGGTAGCTGAGATTGGTAGTCGGGTTTCCTCAATTGAAGCCAGAAAAGTAGTCCATTTTTCACGGGCCTGTTTTTCTTCACTATTCTTTTAATGGGATTTTTTTTATATATATAATTTGTTTATTTAAATATTTAAAATTCAAATTGTATGGCACGGAATCTATCGCTGGATTCTGAAGTGTGCGTGTGGCCGGCGAATCGGGTTATGTGGATGCTATCTCGCGATATTTGATCTGGTCTGCAGCCAAGTCCACACGATCAGCGAATGGGGCACTGCACACGTGTAATTATGGAAAAGTCAGTAATCCATACATTTACCATGAAAAAAATTTAGAAAATGTATGAATATTAAAAAATAATTAGATCATATGGTTTTGAGTTCACATGTCCACCTTACATAAGCTTGACATAAAAAGTTTTATCCGAATTGTAGCACATTTTAAATTAATGCATTTATGGTGATTTTAAATGCAATTCAGTCACTTTTGGGTGTGTGAAACTTGCGAGATGCTTCATTTACTAGGAGCTAGGTTACGTCCATGTTATATACCTAATTCCTCGTATATGGGCATCGTGATCGCATGGAGCCTAGCATGCTGGGAAAGAAAAAGGAAGACATTCCAGGTAGTCGAATGGAATGGAATTGATAGGCAAGCATGAATGAAAGTTTGAGAGGAATTTCTGGCAAGTGTCACGGCAATGTTCTTGTTAGTGTAGACAATTGGTCAACTAGTCAACACCTTTTTGGTGATTGACATTGCACGTAGCCTTGATAATTCGAGTGCAACGCACGTATGCACACCAAGTTACCACTCCGTGCCGACCGGAGAAAACCCCATTCGACAATGTGCAATAACGTGCGATTTCTGCCGGTGGGAAATGAAATGGTGTCTGAAATGCTCGGGTTAAAGGTGATGAGGGCACTAAAATCGTCTAACCTTTGTCGATGACTTATGATGCAATCAAAAATCATGTCGGCATTCCTTTCATTGCGTTGAATAATTGCGTGGAATTGCTGGGGACATGATAGAATCTGATGAATTATTGGTTCGACTCTTAAGCACAATAGATCTAGAAGAAATTTGAATTTGCCGGGCGAGGCCGATTGGGCAATCAACTCGAGTATGAAGTATTATTGGCCCTCGGCCTTGCTTGTGCATTTGATGGGAAGGCAGAATAATATGATCAAATTCCACGAAATGGAATTATATATTCACAGTTGCAGCAAACTATTGTATCGTAATTTGATCAAATGAAATTCTGTTTCAATTCTCCACCTATTATATTGCCACTTCTCCCCCCAAGCGGACAACGGTTGAATGGTTGACCCTGTCGCAGTCAAAGTTCAAACAAGAAGAGTTGACATGCGAAGACCTCGCATGGAATTCTTCCAAATGCATAGATAATAATTAAAATTTGTACATCGCTATAGGGACGGTCTTGTAGATGGTGTGGATGAGGCTTGGGCGCCTCTGTTTTTTTTTTTTTTCTTTTTCTTTTTTTTTCAATAAATAATGTGCAACAATTAAGATATATATACAAATAAGTATCAATTCTGTGTATGAATTTTTTTTTAATAATCGTATAAACATTTTATTTTAATAGTATGTATATCATGTATTTCTATAAAATAGTAATAATAATAATAATAAGCAAAAACCACGCTCCTCCCTTTCTATCTCCACCGTTGCTCCTTCGTCCCCTAAGCCCCGTCCTCTCCCCGCCATCTTTTTCCTTAAAATTGTATCGTTTCGTGAACGGTAAAATTGATAGTCGACTATTGCCATTGTGCGTTTGTGGGTTGGTTTATTGCGGCCATAATCGAACGCTTGTTGTGGGCCTGTAAATTCACCCACCTGGAACCACCACCTCGTTAATTGTCTTCATTGATGCAAGTAACGATCACTTTAATGCTGAATCCATTGCTCCATAAGTTACTTGTATCAATGACTTTTAGACCACCTTTACTTTGTTTAAGACATATTTAATGTTGAAAAGCCAGATGCCTATGACTAGATTTACTGACAAAAAAAATTGATAATCATTAATCATGTCCCGAGTCCGGCTAAATCCTGTGACCTGTGATGCGTAGGTTTGTTGGCGATGTTGAGCTATCAATTTACTTTCTATTCCTCTCTTGCAATCGATCATTCCTTTTTGTCCTCCTAGTTGGATGGAAAAACATTCAAGTTTGTGATAAAACAAAGAGTAATATGATTTTCCTTGTTCATATCACCGAAAATTTGTGGTAATTGAAGTGCACATCATTCACCGTGTACACAAAGCCATTGAACCCTACAAATTTTGGCTTTTATCCAGTAACTTTGTACTTGTTTTATTGCAATTCTTCTGTTTGTCCCTCTGAAGTTTCTTGACCAATTTGATCAAATGCCGAGCGGCATGGAACAAACCAAAAACCCCATCAAGAAACATGTTGCCGTTTTAGCATTCCCATTTGGCTGCCATGCTTTATCTCTCCTCAAATTAGTTCAAAAGCTAGCAACCGCTTGCCCAGGCATACTGTTTTCTTTCCTAAGCACAGAAGGATGCAATAAATCCCTGTCCTTGGCCTTGGAAGACAAACTCGTGGACAACTTTAAGGTGTGCAACGTGGCGGATGGCGTGCCAATGAATCATGTCTTTTCAGGAAATCCAATAGAATTGGTGGAGCTATTCCTGAAAGCAGCACCAGGGAACTTAAACAAAGCCTTGGACTTGGCGGTGGAAGAGACGGGTTTGGAAATCAGTTGCTTGATAACAGATGCGTTCATCTCCTTTTCTGGAGCAATAGCCAATAATTTGGGGGTTCCATGGATTCCAGTGTGGATTTGTGTACCCCATTCATTATCTGCACATATTTATACCGACCTGATTCATCAACACTATGCCGATGCTAGAATGGTAAATGATAGCAGTGTCAGGAGTGGCAGTAACGTTGGAGATAAGACCCTGGAAATCATTCCAGGATTGTCTAAAATACGCATTGCAGATTTGCCTGATGAAGTGTTATATAGCGATAAGCGCCAAAACATCTTTTCTCACCTGCTAAGCCAGGTTCGGGATACGCTGCCACAAGCTAATGCTCTTGTTATGAATTCTTATCATGAGCTTTACCCCTTACCCCTTTTAAAAGATCTCAAATTCAGGTTTCCTAACTTGCTTAATGTGGGTTTCTTGACCATTTCAATTCCTCCACCACCCCTTCCCTCATCGGATACAGATGTTAGTGGCTGTCTGTCATGGTTGGATAGCCAAAAAGCTAAATCTGTTGCATATGTGGGCTTTGGAACTGTGGTCAATATACCTTGTGGTGAGATTGAAGCAATTGCAGGGGCACTTGAAGAATGCAGAATTCCATTTCTTTGGTCCCTTAGGAATGAGCTAATGGATGGTCTGCCAAACGGGTTTCTTGAGAGGACTAGCATACATGGAAAGGTGGTTACTTGGGCTCCACAAGCTCAAGTGCTGGCACATGCCTCAATAGGCGTCTTTGTCACACATTGTGGTTTTAATTCTGTGAATGAAAGTATTGTGAATGGGGTTCCAATGATCTGTAGGCCATTCTTTGGGGATAATAGGATAAATGCAAGAATAATAGGGGAAATCTGGGGGGCTGGTGTGAGAGTTGATGGTGGTGTCTTCACAAAAAAGGGCGTTGTCAAGTGCTTGGAGCTCATTTTGCGAAATGAGCAAGGAAGGATCATTAGAAGCAGGGTCCGAGAACTCAAAGATCTTGTTCTGGAGGCTGCTGGGCCAAATGGGCTTGCCACAAAGGATTTCAAAACTTTGGTGGAAAAAATCTCATTTTTGTGACATGTACGCCTTACTTAGATGCCAGTCTTTGTGCTAAGTTGGCAGTTGGGCGCAAATTGCTTATCAACCTATTTACTGAAAATCACAAAATAAAAATGCAAAACAATATCCTTTGAAAAAGGGACCAATTAGGCGAAATACTTTCTCATATTGACAAAGATTCGACTTTTAATTATCTGCTTGGCTGGGAGCATCTCCAAGGATTAGTGTTCCCATTGGAATGATAAACCCATGATCGTAACCTGCCATTTCCTTTCTTAAGAGGTCGAAGCTAGCAACTATTTGATTTGATTCAGGGGCGTTTGGAATTTACGGGTGAAATGTAATACAAAAAAGATAGCGATTAAAGGAGCTCAACCAAGGTTGATGCATTAGCAAATGCCTTTTACAAAATGCTAGGTGGTAACTGTGATCTTCACGGTTCTTATCTGCATTTCTGCTTTGACAATCCAGAGAGAAATTATTCCGAAGAAATGTCATGTGGATGAGGGATTGGGCCAGTTATGGGCAAGGTCAAAGCAATCTGAAACTCATTCTTTATTCTTTCTTTTCTTGTTTCTTTTTCATTTTCCTTTTTTTTCTCAGCTATCAATTGAGATTGCAGCATGCATCACCAGCATGGCTAAGCAAGAGGAAAAGAGGTCTAATATGAAGATGAAGGATCTTGTTTTGTAGCCAAGGATGACTTGCCTAACCCCTGTAATTTGGATTTGGTGTATGAGAGGCCCCTTCTCAAAGAAATCAGGCAACTCGTCCTTCACTAACATGACATGCTCTTCTCTTTCATGCTAGTCCTCTTCTTCCCCATCAATCGCTTGACACTTTCTTGTTAATTTCCCGCGGTGATCTTTCGCAGTCATTGCATGCCACATACGTCTAACTTGGCTTTTGTTGTGTTTCAAGCAGTCACTGAAGGGAAGAACCAGTCTTTCTCACTTTTCCAGTAGACGATGCCTTGAGTAAGCAACCCCGGCTTCTGATTTTGAATCAAAGTCTTTATCATGTAAGAATTCCAAGGATAATTTGATTTTGTTTTGTTTGTTTCTTAAAGTGTTCGAATCCACGCAACGAGATACTGTAATTTAGACTAAGTAGTGTAAACAAATCAAGGATTTTCACGTTATTGTCTGATTAAATATTTAAGCTTCAAAGCATTGCAGGCCCAATAGTTCACATTTCATTTCAGCCGACCCAATTGTAAGCATCGAAGGCTCGAACTGCTTGGGGTTGGGATTTGAGGAGGGAGACGAGAGAGACATGCGGGTGGCCTTTGACGGGCCCGATATATGGGCCAACCGATTCGTTCGGCGGCGGAGAGATCTCGTTTTTCACCCACATGTCAATTTCCGACGGATCGGTTGGTCGAGATATCTCAGATGGGCAAAACGAGTTCACCGACAAATCGGTTTATCATAGCCGGGTTTAAAACACTGCCGTTTCAGTAAAAATTAATCTGACATTGAGCCCACCGGACACCATTCTCAAGTAATTAATATTTCTTTTTCTTCATAAATATTGCAACCTTATTCTTAACAACAGCTAGGGATGATTCGACTGTCCCCAGCTACTTAACGGGGTCGTGCTTAATTTGGACAATGTGTATCCTGAAACCATTTTCAGGTCCTCGGGCAAGTTGCCTTGGCTAGTTTGACAGGCTCTTCTTTGTCATGCTAGGCCTTCTCTTCTCCCCAAGATTAAGCCCTTCCTACTCCTTCCTGAAGAGCATTGCGTGTCATTCCATCGGATTGCATTGTAAGCTAGCTAGCTTAAAATACTTTAGAGGCGGAGCAGTCTTACATGAAGATAAGAGTTTTGTTTAGCACCCAAAGATGAATTGCCCAAACCATGCAAAGGTGTTCAAGTGCAAGCGTGTGATTGCGAAGACCAATTCATTTATTTGAATTCTTAGTTGAACTACTTAAAAAAAAAAAAAAGGGATACATCTATTGCGTTTATTTGGGAAAATTTTCTTTATTTCTCATCTTTGTACGCGGCCTTTGGAACGTAGTCCCAGAGAGACTTAACAAGATACTATATGGTTAACAATTAATATCTAATCCGAAAGATAGTCGAATTTGATATCCAATATAGATTGGGATTTGGAGTACTAAAACTCTATAAGAAGCCTCCTGTACGTGCAACTTTTGTATTCTAATTCCAAGCCAGCGATTTGCGCATTGGCATTGGAGAGAGGACGCCATGAGAATGGAAAATCTCCGTAGGCTTTTGTGTTGGACAGAACAAATTATTATTTTGTTCGTGTATTTGCGCTTTGCGGGCCCGTGGCTGATGCCGGGCATTCTCCTCTGTTGTATCAGCTGCTACATCAAGGCAGGTTCAGTTTGGGGATCAATGTTGAGTCTCTATAATCTATCTCAAGGATCTTTTTGATGATTAGGGTCAGCTGTAATTATATGAAATTGTCTCAAGTTTACAGAAAATCCGCTGGGAAATAAACCAACGAACATTAAAGCTGTTCCTTAAAGAGGGGAAAAAGATTAAAGCTGTGATTTGTGATACTCTTACTTTTAATAATTTCGATTGTTAATGGGCATATCGAGTTACTTAGTGTTATATAACACCATCTATACGATTTGTGTAGAAGGAAATTAACGAGGTTGGAAAACTCAAGAATGACAGCAACGGTGATGGCTTGGAGATGGGGAGAGCTGAAATCAATGGCCATTGCAATCCGGAAATTAGAGTCCACGACAGGGCAATCGCAGGGCGAGAAGGTGAAAAGGCGGAGGATAAATATCAGAAAGCTAGTCTAACCACAAAGGAAGATAAGAATCAGTCGCAAGAATTGACATCTGAATGGGATGATCAGGATGATGATGTGGGGATGCCAAGGGCTTTATTCGAGAAAGAGAAACAATGTCTTGCTGGGGGCCTTGCTAATGTCTTGCCACAAAAGATGCGAGACCGCCGAAGAGTTATTATTGAAGAACGCAGCAGCAAGTGGGATGAGGAGAAGGAGGGTCTCATAGCAAAGATTGAAAGGTTACAAGAACTATACCGTGACAAGGAAAGAAGCCACAGACAAGAAGTTCAGCAGCATAAACGTGAAAGGCTTAAACTCTCCAGAAAGCTGGTGGATGTCGCTGGGAATTGTAGACTGCTTTATGAGCAGTCGATAGAAGAGAAAAGAAAACTTGCTGCTATGCTTGACGGTTCAATCTTGTCATCTGAACACCATCGAGCCTGTTTCAATGATGTTTACAAGAGTTGCCGCAAGTTAAAGGAAGAGAACAGGCTTCTTCTTTCTGACTAGAATTTATGTGCAGCAGGTTGGAGGAAGACAAACAAATTCTAACTATCAGCCTTGAGTTCGCAGAAGCTAATATTGAGATCTATAGAGCATGTTCTGCACAACTAATGTATCTAAGCCCTTGGGTCGTTTAGGCTCATTTTGGAACTTCTAAATTAGGCTGCCTTGTGTTTATCTGAATTCAGTTCTATGATTATTATAATTCAATTGATCCATATAAACTTCTATGACTGTAGCATTATTTCAAATGTAGACCCACAGCCACAATTGCCATCTCAGTTTTCCCTCCCCACAAATTCAACGGTTATCGCCCCCGAAGTACGTTAGTCAAAAACTTTCCACACCGTCATGAAGAATAAATTCTACGATGGGGCAGAGACCCGAAAAGGAAAGTCATGCATCTATGAATACATTCCATGATAATATTGCAAAGCATGCACATATCCCTGAATGATATGTGTAAAATCCCCAAAACAGCAATTTTTGGGTCAAAGAGCATTACTGGCATCCAAACCAATTGATGCTTGTTTTTGCACGCGGCGGTTAAAATGCGTTTCTGGGAGCCTAACAAGCTAAAATATGGTTAATTAATTTAACAATGATTAATAAATAGTCCCAACAACAGTCGAATTGGCGTCCAATTAAGATTAGAAGCGATCTAGATTGGAGGGAGGAAGCGGGGGGGACAATGGAAGGCCTGCTTAGGCAGATTGAGGAACTTCAATTGTTTTGTTTGTGTTTTTGGCGACTCCATGGATGATCTCCTGCATCCGCAGCTATGTGAAGAAGGCATATGCGGGTTGTGGATCGGTGGTGAGTCTCTCGGTTTGTTATAATAAAAAAAATATGTCACTATATGACAAAATTTTCATAAAATCCGTTGGGAAATAAACCCAATTAACGAAGATTAAATTTGTTCGATCAAGTGGGGGGGGGGGGGAAGATTAAATCAAATTCTTACTTTGTGATATATCCGATTATTAATCGGCATGTCAAATTGCTTAAGCGTTTTAACACCATCTATGTGTCTTGTTTGTGCAGAAGGAAAGTAAAGAGGACGGGAAACTCAAAGAGTGAAAGCAACGGTGATGGCTTGGAGATGGGGACAGCTGAAACCAATCACCATCGCAATCTGGATGAGGCGATGGCAGGACGAGAAGGTGACGAAGAAGCAGAAGATAAAGATCACGAGAAAGCTAGCCGAACCAGTAAAGATGATGGGGATCAGCTGCAAGAATCGACGGCAAAATGTGATGATCAGGATGACGACGTGGAGATCCTGAGGGCTTTACTCGAGAAAGAGGGACAATGTCTCGCTGGGGACCTTGTTGAATTAGCCAACGTCCTGACAGAAAAGATGCGAGACTGCCAAAAGGTATATGATTGGAGAACGCGGCAGTAAGTGGGATGACGAGAAGACGGGTCTCACAGCAATGATTGAAAATTTAATAAAACTCTTCCATGACAAAGAAAGCAACCACGGACAAGAAGTTCTTCTGCGTGACAAGGAAAGATACGAGCTCTCTATAAGCTCATGGATGCCACTAGGGGTCATCAGAACTTCAGGCTGCTTTAGAAGTGGTCGGTAGAAGAGAAAAGAAAACTTGTTGCTCAGCTTGATCCTGCAGTCTCATCAGCTGAATACTATTGAGCTTAATTCTATGATTTTCATGAGACTTGTGGCGATTTAAAGGAAGTCGAGAACACCCTTCTTTCTGAAAAGCTCTCCGAACTTAAAGATGGGTGCAGAAAAGAAAAGAGTATCTTGCTGTCAGCCTTGAGGCCGCAGAAGCTAATACATTGATCTGTAAAGGCTACTTGCACGACTTGTGTATCTAATCCCTTGGGTCCATTAGGCTTATTAGGAATTTGTTAATTAGGCTACCTTGTGTTGAAACATTTTTAGCTTCCGATGTTTAAATTCATCTGATATCAGTTATATGATTATTAGAATCCGAAGCACATAAACTTCCAGTACTGCAGCATAAATTTAACCGAGTTTACGTCTTAACCAAGACCCACAGCCACAATTGCCCTCTCAATTTTTCCTTTCGGTCAAATTCAACTACCATGAAGAACATATTCCATCGCCCCAAAGTTATTTCCACTTTACGTACTAAAATAAAATCGTAAATAAATTCACTAGACTGGGGAATTCAAAAATTCATAAGATAATTAGTAGTTCATGACTTAATAATACAGATAAATCAAGTTGTCAAAGTCCAGTTGGCTACAGATAAGATCAACCTGCATTGCCCATTCTACACAAGATATTAACAAAGAATTCAATGCATTTAAGACTGTATTCAAGGCTTTCAATTGCAAGTTGCAAGCTAAATGGCAGTTGAGGTCAATGTAGCCGTTGCGGTCAAAGTGACCAATGTGGATGCAATTGCAGCCAACTATGGCATACCCAGAAAAATAAGACGCAGTCGCAGTATTCTTCATTACCGCAAATCATTGCCACAATGCGGCGGCCGTATTGCAATTGTAAAGGCTTCAACATTCCAAGTTCAAATTTCAGGCAAGTAAGTTGGAGAACAATCCAAACAGAAAAATTCATTCATAACCGTAGGTAGGAAATCTACATTGACATAAATGTTAAGATAAGGAAGACAGGAGAAAGAAGAGTAGATATCCAAGGTCAATTTTTTATTATTGCTTCTGCGATGATCAACGTGCATTTACATTGTCAGAGGCGAAAGATACATCAAAAAAATTATTCTAGGTGCCTTCATAAACTAATTGTTCAAGCTATTGTGTGAGTTTACGAGGTCGAGGAGTTGACATTAACCTGGTTATTTAGTACATGTTCAACACCATCTTCCATGGTAGAACCTTCTGAGCATGCACTTCCATCAAACCCTCCAAATTGATTTATTTCATTGCTTGTCACATAATGTTTCAGCTTCTGCCTGCAGATTCTCAACTTCTCCTCCAATATGCTCATTTCACATTCGTGCTTCATTACAATCCGTTTCAATGATTGGATCACCTGCTCGTCATACTCTTGCTTTTGTTCTGTGAATCTACGATATTGATTGGCTTCAATCTCCATTGAACTTTTTTCTCTCTGAAGGCGTAAAATCATTCCCATTGCCTCATCAACTGCTGAAGCAGTAGCCGCTCTCTCCTTCTCGAGCTCTGCCGAGGCCATTCTTGCTCTAAGCCTCTCAACCTTCACGAGTCTCCTCAATGCCATTACTTCGAGTTCCTCATCTTCAACACATAATTCCCTTTCGTCTTCACCGGTAGAAGCATCACTATTTGGATTGACATCCTCTTTGTTTAACAATAAATTGTCCTTGTGGCCTAGTTTTGAATTCTCCAACAATTTCAATGTACCACACTTGCAAGGCATAACCTTTGAATCGAAGGCCTCACCAAATCCACATATTCCACAAAACCCATTTCTGGGATCGCTTGATTTTGCTCTAACATCACATAAAAACTGAAGCAGACCCTTACCATACCAAGTAAATTGCAACAACCTCAACCCCAAGACAAACGACAAAAACAGACCTAACACAGTGAAAGCCGGCGACAAAAACCCCAATACCAAAAGCCCACCTCTGAAATCACTGCCTTGAGTAAAATACTTCAAGCATGAGGAACAGTCCATCAGAAACAACCCCAAAAGAACTCTCAAAACCCTCTTGCATATCTGTACAACAAAGACGACGACAACCAGCGAACATAAACAACTCAGAATCCGCATGTGGGTAAAATGTTAATGTTTTCGATAAAAACCCGTGAAATGAGACATGAATCTCTCAAATTTTATACTTCCAACAATGAAACTATGAAAGAAACGGTTGCCTGTTCAAGTACGCAACATGAAATTAAAGGGCCTTTTTATTGTTGAGGAGTCTCAAGAAATGGAGTTGGATCCAGAAGCAGGGGAACCGGCGACTGCAGGTTTGATTTTGCGCGACATGTGTGTATTTGAGTGTGCGTGTGCATCTGTGAGAGAGAGAGACGGGTTCCGTAGAATGGGCAGAGACAGAGCAGTGCGGGTGGGCATATATGTTGGGGAGGCGATTAATCAGGCTGTTAAAACGAGGTTGGCTTCGGTCGGTTATCCAAACCCGAATAGAGATATGGGACGTTGGAAACAGTATTATTTATTTATTTATTTATTTATTTATTCATTTATTCATTTATTTGTGTTTGTGTAGAAACCGGATATTATTCTAATTATTATTGTTGATTAGGCATATTTAATTTTTTATTCGTGATCACAATTAATATAATTAATATCATAAATGTACAATTAATGTTACCAATAGTCTAATGTAAATATCTCTGTTTATGTTACCATATGGAAAATGTTGAAGTGTGGGAGTTTGAAAACGAAAAAAAAAAAAAGTGTTTATTAGTTTGTGTGTCTTTGCCTTCTTTCTTTATCTTTTTTTTTTTTTTGTTTTAAAATGTCATTCTTTTTATTAAAACATTATCATTTTTTCAAAATTTTATCATGCCTATTATAAAATAACTGGTATACCTTTTTGATTTTTACTCAGGCTTTGCTACCAAAACTTATAAAGTTAATTCGATCTACTATGTTAATATTAGATTAAGTCTATCATATCAGTATTTTATATTAGGTTAGATGAGAGACTGTTAGCTTATTGTGTTTACCAATAACTTTTTTTCTTCCAGACCCTATGGTATCTAATCACAAATTAATATTAATTTTGCATTAATGAAAAGTATGGGTAATTTTCATGATTATCTTAAGAAAAATTACACTAAATTTATAGTTTATAGTATATTAGTTTGCTACACTAAATTCATGGAAGGCCAAATTCTATGGTACCTAACAAAACTAAATTTACAATGTATAATAGGTTGACTAAATATATATTTAGTCTTGCCAAATATTTAAGTGAAAATTTAAATTTATAATTAAATAATATGAATAAAATTCTTTAATTGTTAGACTAGTATAACCAGTGGTAAGGTTAATATTTCTGTGTGATTTATATTTATAGCAGATCAATTCTTTTAAGAAATACCTTCAATGAAGAATACAATTTTACAAACTAGTTTTCCTTTCCTTCCTCATTTGAAATAAGATCCTACTATTCAATTGGAAAGGTAAAATTAACATATTTCCTACCGCATTTAAACAAATTCCCATACCCCAGAAAATGGTATCTCCGTGTCTCAACCATGATAACCAATTTTTATGTTAGGGTTCTGAATTTTAATCTCTTAGAATAAAGGAAAAAATATTAAAATTATCGGAGCTCGAATTGTGCAACGTCATTGGAAAGTTCCATCTGTCTGTATATCACCTAAAAAAAAAA